>SNQN01004908.1:3930-24086 GCA_008642245.1 Bassia scoparia | reverse complement strand
TTGATTATCATAGATTAGGTTTGTCATGGTTTTGTTAATTTTTTGGGAATTATTTCGCTTTTTTGAAAATCTTTTATTTTTCTGATTTGGGAGTTTAATTTACCTCACTTTATGTCATTTTTGTTGAAATTTTGATGTTGGGGTGTTTAAGCAGTCTCAGATTCCGAGTGCCTTAGGCCATAGAAGGATAGTCTATTTGATGTTGGGCATTTTTTAAATTTATTTTCTTTTTTATATCTTTGATTAATTCATACATTTTATTATCTGCTTCTTGGTTCGGTTTAAGTTGGCTGACATATTTATTATTTCCAATTGTTGGGTTTTGGAATTGAAGAAATATGATGGTGGATTTGCGATGTATGAAACTCTTTATTATAGAGGCGTTACGGTCCTATGCAGTTCGCATCGATAAAAGATCGGTTTTGTGACAGTACAGGGACGACTGGCTTTCTCGCACCGTCTCTTTAGTATGCTATTCTGTGTCAGAGATTGAGAGAATAGAGATTGCAAGATAAGATACGTGAAGCGTAGCTTGATAACGAAGTCAGAATATCTTGATCGTAAGTTATTGATTTTGCACTATACGGGACTCAGGTTTCGCGCTACAATAGCGCTGCTTAATCTATGCTCAACAACGCTATGTTCTGTGTCAAATAAGACGGGGAATGGAGTGTTCCTGAGTGGACGGGAGAGAGATTTGACGTTTAACGGGAACGACAGGATATGCAGAACATGGAGTAAGCAACCGAGATAGAGAGCAGAGATAGAGAATGTAGAAACTCTGTGTGGGGCTGACAGGAAGAACGCGGAGCTTCCAAGTATCCCTTACTGAGGTTCTTTTCCTAACTCTTATTTTAATAGTTCTTAATACGTTTCAAATTACACGTACCTTTAAAGTTTTGTGAAACTTCTTTGGTAATAGAGTAGCGAGCAACTCGAAACTGCAGTAAGTACATGGTAGCTTTATGTTGCATGAGTGATTATATTTAATAAGTTTGATTTTTGTTTGTATTTGCTTCTACTAAGCCAGTGTGTGGATTATATAATTTGGTTTGATTGGTATGTCTGATGCATTATTAAAAAGGATGAATCACAACAGCATCATGCTCACCAAAATTTGGTGATCATTCTTTGCTTTCTCTAATCTTACTTTCATTTCGCAGAAATAATCCGGAATGATCTCTGTATTTTCAATTTTCCACGTAGTATCTACTGTCATAAATGGATTTCAGGTAATTTTAAATTGTTTTATTTTCATGGGGGTTTCAATAATTTTCTACTTGGATTATTCGTAATGATTTTTTTTATTTGGGGTTTAATGTGTTTAAATGTTAGACTGTAGAAATGGCTAAGGATGCTTGACGAAGAAATGCTTGAAGCTGGGCACGGCAGGGGAGATGTAATTAATTTAGTTCAAACCCACGCCGGAATGAACCGGGAGAATCTCACGCAGAAGCTCATAAGGACGGAATTATCTATCTGGAAACGACGCGGATACATTCTAATATTGTTTTGTTAATTGATTCTCGGGTTTCGGAGCTTTGAATAAGTGGCAGATTGCGAATTAAAAATTTACTCATCAATCTTACCTTGATCGGACGGAAGCGGGTTTTCTTCATTGTCAAGTCCATGGATTGGCAACTGGGGCGCTGGAATTCAGTTTTGTTATAAACACGCATGCTGTCGCGTATATAAGACCATAGTCTAGACGAGTAGACTGGGTTACTACGGCAGGCGATAACTTACTGGTCTTCACACTCGGCTAGTGTTAGTGAGCAATTTATGTGCTACTATTATTCGCCCATGTTTTTGAGGTATGTGTTAGATTAGATCTATCGGAAGGAGAGACGAGCCAAGGAGCCGCACAGAATCACAATCGGCCGGAGGCTACGTGGGTGTAACGAAAGAGAGGGCGGGACGCATTGGTGGTGTTGTATGGTTCCATGTGAGACGGTATCCGTGGTAAGGCACTGCATCGCTCTCAGCATTTTTGAGAATATGTTATTTCTGATAGGGAGTGAACCAGAGGTACATGCTGTTATGACAAAGTTATATTTTATCTAACAAGGTTTGAAGGATTTGAGTGATCTTGTAATAGTTTTTTGGGGTCTTTTGTTGGATTCTTCTTGGTGAATGTGTATTACAGTTGAAAGTTTGGGGCTGGTTATTGTTAGAACTTTTGCTTTTAATACATTATGTTACCGGTATCGTTATGCCTTTATGATTGCAATTATTAAAAGTTCTTTAATTCTTCTTACTGAGTGGATTTTGCATTAGTTTTGGTTGGCTCTTGTAGTTGATCAAAATAGAGAGTTGTGTTCTTAAACTGTTTTTCTACGAGTAAGTTTCTGATTGTGTAATTAATTTATTTTCTTTCAATTCCTCCTCATTTGTTAATGTGCGGATAATGGAGTGAGATGCCTTTTGCCAGATTCATTGCTGAGCTTGAAAATTTTGCAAGAACACAAAGGTACTTGCTGCAAAATTAACACATTATTATCTTCATCTGTTAAACCTTCTTATGATAGAATCTGCTCTTGTAATTTGTTTTTTAAGTTGCTTGACATTGACCTGATGAAGCATGGTAGACATAGAAAACCTGTACAGCAACAGGTGGTTAGCACAGGGTGAAGTTTTGAACCGTTGTTCGCATTGTTGGGAGATGAGCAGTAAGGAGGGTCAGTATCAATTACAGAAGTTCATGTTTAATGTGCATTTGATGATCATTCTGTTCTGTTGAATCCGGTAATAAGTAATTTTCTGTATTGCTTGCTTGTTGTGTTTTGAGTAGTTCTGAACTGGTATTTGATGCAATTCTAACTTCACAGGAGAGAATAAGGTACAGCAAATCTACCGGAGATTTGGTGTGTAAGCATTGAAGTATATTATCCTACTGGGAGTTTGATTTTGGTGCTGTTCTTCAATGACTACTGGGTAGAATTATATCTTCCGCTGGTCAAAAAACAATGCTCCTAGTGAAATGGATGCAAAAAGCGAGCGTTGGATAGGAAGGATCGGATCGATCTAGCAACACACGAGAAGAAAGAGGCAAACGCCACAGTGATAGAAGAAAGACAAAACTAACTGTTAGACGAGAAGGGATCTCAAGGATTTATGATGATAGAGGCACTATGCATTATGCATAAATATGTGATACCTAGTTTGTAGGTTCATTTTATGCAACTAAAATAGACTATTTTTTTTATAGATGTATATTTTCAGGCATTTTGCTTTTCTATTGTTGAAATGGAAACCGCTTGCAAGCTGGTTCTGCCATTTTTTTTAATTCAGAAGTGCAAATTACCGAACCGGAATATTCGGTGGTAAAAATATATTATATATAAAATACAGATTACCGGACCGAATTTTCGGTCGGGTAAAATATATATAATCTTAAAAAATACAGATACACGACGCAATTTCGTCGGTAATCTGTATTTTTAAATTAAAAAAAAAATAATTACGAGTATTTACCGGACGATTAATCGTCGTATACGGACTGTTCTTTTTAAATCGGTCGGCTATACCCTTTTCCTCAAAAATTGGAGGGGTCAATCGCGTCGATCTAGATACTGCAATCGCTTAGAGGTATTACCGTGAAGCATGATTCGACATACTAGGGTTCCGGGACACTAAGTATTAGGAGCCAACAGGTTCACGACATTGAGTAAAGCCTTACGAACGAGATTCGGTGGTAATTTTGGATTCCGAGAATGTATCGCACCCTTTTACCGACCGATTTTTCGGTCGGGTAACCCCTGTTCACCGACCGAAACATCGGTGGTAAGTGTGGCGCGAAGCCAATTTTTCTTTGTTGTGATATGTATATAAATCATACAAATATCTTACGTTGTCTGAGAGTATCACCATGCAATGTCAAAAGTTATAAATTAGATTGTTAGATGATGAATTCAATTGTCAAGATTTTTATACGACCATAGACTGAAACTGGTTACTGAAGTCTCCTCATTTATTCATGAGTTAACTATTTCACTTGATAGGTGTTCTAATAATCGAATATTTCATTTCATAAATACAACTCATGAAAGTATTTCAAAGCATTATTTTTTTTGGGTGTAAATTTTGTACGTTTTTCGATTTCAATTAGATTGTATAAATTACCAATAACATTATATAAACTAGTTCATTAACCACTCTATCTTAGTTATCAATCATGGCATGTACTTTAACTACTATGTTAATATATTGTGATTTTAACGAAGGTTAAGAAACTAATTAAACTATATCTAATTTAATTTAATATATTTGATCATAACAGGTTGAATTGTTATGGAAACAAATCAAATAATGAATAACAATACATTATTCTAATTTTTTATAAGTAGTAAAGCACACAATATAATAATTAGAAAAAGATTAAACTAAATGGAATCTTGAACTTTTAAAACTAAATAAATATCACTCAATAATACAATAATGAACTAAAATCGTTTTCTAAAATAAAATTAATTTTAGCCACAAAAATAGGTAAATACAATGCATGTAATGATGCCAAACTAACTAATCAATGGAAAACTAAAGCAATGTCAATGATCCAGACTACAATCAATGGCAAAAACTAATGCCATGTTCATGATCCAAGACTAAATAACCAACGGAAAAACGTAATGCATGTATTGATCCGAGACTACTAATCATGGCAAAACTAATAGTCATGTCCAATATGCTACTAATCATGGCAAAAGCTAATCAATGTCATCAATCATGCCTCTAATGCAAATGCTTTAGAAAGTGGAGGGAAAATGCTTAACATTGGATGGGGAAGGCTAATGTCATGTTATCAAAGTGTACCTATTGATCCATAATTTTTACAAATTATTTTGTACAGTCTGAAGATAATTAAATCGTGAAATTAATTTTATTAGATTCAATGTTTTGTTTATTTAATTATCTAGTTTATTTCATTTAATTTCAATTTCGTGATTTGCCGTTTGTTCAATAATTTGTAGTTTCAGTTTAATTTCGTTAAGTTTATTGTCAGTTCAATTGATTGCATTTGGTTAGTTCGGGTTGGTTTATTTGGTTCAGTTGATTACATTTTCAGTTTGCTTACAGTTAGTGTACGTTCAGTTTTCAGTTAAACCTTCGGTTCGGTTAGTCTCGGTTTCAGTAATCTCAGTTCAGTTAATTTGAGTTTTCAGTTTTATTTAACAGTTAATTTCAGTTTTCAAAAGGTTATTCAGTTCAGTTTGTTCAGTTCAGTTTCAGTTAGTTTCAGTTTATTTATCAAGTTCAATTCAGTTTTCAACTTTGAATACAGTTCAGTTAAATTCCGTTACAATTCATTTAGTTCATTTTCAGTTAATATTCATATTTCAGTTATGAAAATAAATGTGATAACATTAGAATGCCAAATATATTAATATACTATTTAATCAAAATATCACGTACACACATCACACGTATCAATAGTGGTGCCATAGTCAGTACATGAATATCTCTAGTCTCATCTACATGTTGTTCTATAAAGCTACATATATATGCTAAGTCGGACAAATGATCGCTCCTTATCCTCCTCTCTCTAGATAGAAGAAAATACACAAATTAATAGTAATATAAACTATACTCTTAAAATGGTAGGAAAGAAATAATCACAGATAGTAATATATAACTATTTTTCGTATTTAACTACAACGATTTGATATAAAGTAGGTGCAAAAAAATGTCTCAAATCACTTGTAGTCATACGATTTACGAAAGGAGTAGTCATATTAAAAATCAAAATATCAGCACGACAACGTACTTACATGTCACTGTTTTCCAGTGTGCCTTAGTTCACGTTACATGGATATCGCTAGCTATGGCTCACCAATAATCTAACATGAATGTACTCTTATAAGATAGCCCGCATAGCTATTGGACAGCGTGAATGCTCTATTTAAAGATGGCAAATGGGTAGGGTCTGGGTCGGGTCCGCTAGACCAGTACCCAGACCGTTCATACTTTTTTTGAGATCCAGACCCGAACACATATCGTTGGGTCGAAAATTTGGACCCAGACCGCAAACCACAGGGTCTGATGGGTCTATGGGTCCTTACATGGAGTCTAATGGGTTCTTCTTATTTTTTAAAAAATCGAAATTTTAATTCAATTATTGTTTACCTATTTTTATGTTCGTACTAGTGACTGACAATACTTAAAATTAAAATAGCTCATAAAACCTAACATATGCACACTCAAATCACAAGTACACGTTGTTCACAATATCATCATCAAAAACATAAATTATGTAATTCAACTCATTAGTTAGCTTCAACCACATAGACAAAATCATGTTAAATCATTCAACAAGTTTAGGGGGGGTTGTTGTGTGGTGTGTGTTATATATAATATATGGGTCCATGGGTAGGGTCTGGGGCGGGTCTGGTCTGATGTTTTGGGGACCCGACTCAGACCGACCGCACTTCCTTTGGACCAACCCGACCAGACCAATGGGTCTAAATTCTCTAAACCAGACCCTTATAATGGTATGGGTTAGCGGTCTGGGTGGGGTCCAGGACATTTGCATCTTTATACGCTCTCATTCCTCTCTCTCTCTAGTTAGTAGTCCAAGGTGAGAACATTTTTTTGGGATTTTTAGAGAGCTACAAAGGTGAAGACGATCAAATCATCCGAAGATCTCTAAATGCAGAGAGAAGCTTTAACAACGAGTTATCTCTCAATATAGTGTGTAAACATATTAACACTATGGTACAAATAATTCATATGGGGTGAGCTTAACTAGGTACATTTGCAATCTAAATTGTCCATGAATTAAACTAAAAAAAAAAAAACAAATCTGGGGTGATTAAAAATCGATAACGGGGCGGGCTTGGTCGAGTGTCGACCCCCCTGTTTTTTCCGCGCGGATGACTGGGCGATCCGAATATATTGCAATGATGATGATGATAAGTCGTGATAAACACACTACTACTAATCTAACTATAACTAGCAGCAATCCAATGCGTACTACATACTACCAGCCTAGCCACTTAACCTTCAATTACTTAGGATACACAACTATTTTTACATTGGTTAACTATTTATATTATACAAATACAATAATATAATCTTCATCTCGACAATGCATATATATATTATAATTGGATTTGCATGGTTGGTCTTTGCTAGGTGATGGTGGGTTAGTTGGGTTGATTTTGGTGTGGGATTATCAAACATATCACTCTTCTATTTCACTGCACTCCAAGTTATGTTACAAAGCATGAAATAAATTTGCAACTTAATTGTTCATTAGTCCATTACATCATTATGTTAATCCAATCATTTTTTTGGAACCTAGATCAATTATATACATCGCTTAATGATGTATGTTTAATGAAACTGATTACTATCTATCTCAGGCCCTCATTTTAACTTACTTCGCCGCTAATTGTTCATTCTTGTATTCCCAATCTTTCCTTGGCGTAACTAAATCCATTTTGCTCGTTCTACCTCGTCCATTACTAAGACGATACGGCAATATGCCGGACTATTGGCCGAATGATCGGAAGTGGACCGAACCCACTTCGCTCGCAGTCTCAGGTCGCCGAGGAGGTATATTTTTTTTTTTTTTTATAGGTGGTGAAACATAACGTCTAACAAGACGTACGTTCCCAATGCGGGAAACGTTCTTTGGAAATTCCTCAGTCTCCATGGGACGTGAGAATTCCCAGAAGTAGTCCCATGGGAACATACGTCTAATGTAGACTACGTGCCCATGGGACGTACGTCTGGGAATTCCTCGTCCGATGGGACGTGAGGCATTCCAGAAGTACGTCACATGGGACGTACGTCCAAAGGGTAGACGTATTTCAATTTTTTTTTTTTTTTTTTTTTATAAAAAAAGACTGCAAATAGCGAATTGTAGATAGATAGATTAGTTGTAGAGATGTACAGAAGGGTTGTTACAAATAATGCTAATTCAGGCCATTAATTTTGTAGGGAATTTTGTAGATCGGTTTTTGAATTTTTAAATTAATTTGAGATATTGTAGTTTGTTAACAATTGTTTTAAGTATTTTAAAAATGGTTTTGTTATTAGATAGTATTAATTAGTGTGGATTCTATAAAATAACGATACTACTTATTAGATTATTTTGAATTTTGGTAGTATCGTTTTGGAACTTTTTTTTCTAGATTCATAAACGATACTACTTAAATAATACATTTAATTAACAAAAACCATTTAAAAACAAATAATCTTGTTAACAAACTAAATATTTAAATAATTTGAAAAAAAAATTAAAACGATACTGACAAAAAAATAAAAAAATACTATTTGGAAGAACTTAAATTAGATAATTTTTAACAACTTAATATTCAAAATATTCTTATTACAAATTTTATTTATTTTTTTAAAAAAAAAAAAAAAAAAAAATTGAAACTAACGTTCTACCCTTGGACGTACGTCCCATGGGACGTACTTCTGGAATTCGCTCACCGTCCATGGACGTGAGGGATTTCCAGAAGTACGTCCATGGGACATAGTCTATTTAGACGTATGTCCCATGGGAGTCTTCTGGGAATTCTCACGTCCCATGGGACGTGAGGAATTTCAGAAGTAACGTCCCAGTGGGACGTACGACGTAATGTTTCACCACTATAACAAAAAAAAAAAATTACCTTCCGGCGACCTGGTGTGGCGGCGAAGTGGGTTCGGGGTCCACTTTCGACATTCGATACCCAATAGTCCGGCCGATTGCGTGATCGGTCTTAGGTAATGGAAGGAGGAGAACGAGCAAAATGGATTTAGTTTACGCAAGGGTAAAATGGGAAGAACAACAATGAAATAGGGGCAGAAAGTAATAAATGGGGGACGAATAACAGCCTTTAATGAATTTATGTATGTGTGGTAAGAAAAAGTGGAGGAGGATGGTAATTTTTTACTATTGGTTATTATTTTTGTTTTGTCATTTGCTTTATTTGATATATTCATTTTTGATACTCTTAGGTGATGTTAATAATTAACTGAATCAACTGACTGATCTGAATTGATAGTTTATGAGAGAGATATTGGGTTAAGACTGAACTGAACTGAACTGAATGGAGCTGAATTAAACTGAAAATAAGCTAATGTAAACAGACTCTTAATGGGTATATATGTCAATTTCAATAGAAGTATTGAAGGCTTCAAGCAAGTACAAGTGTTATGTTTTATTGCAGCTTTTGGTATTATTTGAGAGAGATAAAAAATTCAAGTATGATAAATAAAACGTAACAAAGAGAGTACTTTGTTTTTATAGGTCGGTATGTTAATGGTAAATGGTGACTCAGGCTAGACACYACCCACCCGATTTGGCTTTCCATTGAAGCATGTACACATGCTTGATAGGTCGCCATGCTAATGATACATGGTAGTCGAGCCTAGACGCGACCCATATAAATTGATACACTACTCCAAACAAGACTTACTATTACTTTAAATCCTTTTTTTTTTTTTTTACTTATCTTATTCAATAAAAATTGAAAACAATATAAAAAGAACATAATCGCAGTGTTGGAGCCGCTGCTCCAAATCCCTTTCTCGATTCATAAAACATTGTGGTAGGAAGGGAATAGAGATGAAACGGTGAGAGTAGTAAGAACTAAGAAGACTAAGGACGAGATTAAAAAAAGAGAAAGTGGGATTTGCTGTCTAATAAGTAATAAGCATCGTGGATTGGGCCTCTAGGGATTCCCTCAATCTATTCGCTCCCTTATTCTAATCCCCTAACACTAAAGGAATGTTACGTTGTGACGCGTAATGTCATTTTATGCTATCTTATGTCAATTTAAATCCTTAATTAATTTTAATAATAAATTAAATAATAGTGAGTAGTACTACTACTACTACTAAGTAATGTTAACTAGTCGTAACTCGTAGTATGAATGTATGATGGTAGTAGTGGTAGTAGCTAGTCTCTCTCCTTTAATTCAATTCCCCCTTTCTCGAACCCAGTGAGATTCATCTACCTGTACTGTTTACTGTTAATTGAATTCCTGCTTTTTCTTCTCTGTCTTCTTCTTCGTTTTTTTTAATGTCCCCTCTCATCTTCTCCTTTAATTCTTCCGCCACATATGATTATCGYTTATGTTATATYTAACCCTTAWAACTATATTATTAATATATAAATTAATAAAAATGAAATAAARTRGAGAATTTATGACAAATTCAKGCATCGATSGATTAATGTTTAGTGTTTTCCTATTATTATCATTATTTCCATTACCCCTGATTCATCACGTGAATTTTCTTTATTTTCTGATWAATTAATGAATGGATTAATAATTAAGAATAATAAAAAAATAATAAAAAATATTCTCTGGCTTATCTRAAAGCAGTCCAAGTATTTAAATCAAACACATACATACCATACTACCTGTTTATTTGTCTGCTTACTGATTGTATGTTCATTATTCTGAGAAGCAAAATAGAAAAACATCAAAAATAATAAAATGCTGGGAAACTGTGAGAAAATGGCACTCATCTCTTCAACTCCTAATGAATGGTCGCAACAACAGGTTCATTTTCATTCTTCTTTCATTTTCCATTCTTCATCTCAAGCATTTTCCTAGAATCATCATCATACTCTTATCACACATGCATTTCATTACATTACATACCCACTATTATTTTGGACCCCATTACATTTTTGTTTGCTAGCATTTGGAAAGAGTATCTTATAAACCCTTATGTGGGTGTTAATTTTCAACCCTAAAAAAAAAATATTTCAAAATAAAAGCAAACTTTTTGGATTTTATTGTTTGTATCTAAATTTAATTGTTTTTTCATTCATCTTCCAGAATAACCATTAGATGATCCAAGAAGGTAGCAGCTTCAACAATAACATGGCTTCAGTATGCAGAGCGCGCAGCAGCAGAAGCCATGGTATGCGGAACAAGTTTCAGTAATTAGGGCGGCAAAAAGATCAGCAACACAGCAACAGAGCAGCAAAACAGAGAGAGCAGCAAAACCAGGAACCATTGAGGTGCACTCGTTGGCGACTCAAACAGAACACAAAGTTTTGCTACTACACAACACTAAGTTACGCAGCCAAGGCATTTCTGCAGGCTTGCAAGAGGTACGGACGAGAGGAGGCATCTAAGAACGTTCCGTTGGGTGGTTGTAAGAAGAAAAAGGTTAGCAGACCTCCTAAAAGTACAATTCTCTCATGTGTCTACTACTCTTCTTGACAATAACAATGGGCGGATTGAGTTTCTGTTCTCCGCCGTCGGCTGTGCGTTGCGCTGGGGGTGAGCCTTCTCTCATCATGGTTTCTCACATAGACTTGTGATGTATCTGCTGATAATCATCAGATCATGCCTCTGTTTATGGGTTACCGTAATCATTCCCTAATTCTGAATGAATTCCCTTTCAAGGTTGATCTTCAAAAGGAAACCCACCTCAGATTATATGTCTTGGATTAGGGTTTTCTTCTGGGGTTGGTCCATAACATGAACGATGATATTCATATAACAACCCCCTCAGAATACAAGCAGATTTCCAAGATTTTGATCTCCTCAACCTTTCTTCCAACTATAAACACACTTCCGCGCCGCGCCACCGCAACACGCAGCCGAACCACACCAAGCGATCCTATCATCACTGTCCTTCTTTTGGCTCAGATGAAAGAGCAAATACGCCATAATTTTTAGTATATTGCTAAGTATGAAGATGATTCACATGAAGGGAAATTATGGCATGATGGGATGCTAATGAAGGAGAAAAATGGAGTTTGAAGGGCAAATAGGTTTCCATGACCATTGGAAAAACAACAGCACCCAGTCCAAATAAATGGTAAATCATTGATTCATACTTCTCTGAATCCTCGTCATTCTTTGGGGTATTCAGTGCATAATCTTAATGCTTGGCTTGATCCTTCAACATCTTGGAATCATCAGTCCCTTCTTTATCTGATTTTTATCTCTTATTCTTCTTCCATACAATCCCTCTCTTGTTCATCCTACTCCTAAAACAAAAAAAGTGGGTCATCTTAGAAAACGTCAGGTGTTTTTTTTTATTCATCTGCATCTTTTTATTTTTATTTCCTCTTTCGTTAAAAAAATGTGGATCATTTGTTTTGGTGACTTTTTTTCCACCAGAGGGGAATTTTATTGAAGAGACTTAAAAACAGTGAGGGAGGAAGTTCGGAATCGGCGTTCATGTCAGCAGCATCATGAGCTTACTAGTTTGCGCTGAGAGGAATCGGATTACGACTTATCTCCAATGTCATCCATCATCCATCGGCAAGATACTCGTCCATTGAGATTGCAACACTTCTCCGTAACAATTAAAAAAAAGTTGCAATTCGTGGGACGGGAGGAGTAGCACAAAAAATTGCAGAACAAACTGAAATGATCGATCACTGGTGGGGCAGGTTATACTTTGATGGATGCAACTCCGCTGCAAAAATCAAAAAAAGGGTTCCCAAATTTATATGTGAGTTTGGGTGTTTAATTTTAATTATTTCTACTTATTATCTTAGTATATGTATATATAATGCATGACATTACTACATTGCATTGTACTAAGCTACTACTACTACTTGTTTCTTTTAACTAAAATGAGTTTAGTTATGTTGTTGAGTTGGGGGTATATGGTAGAGGTCCTCAATTAGGAGATTAGATGAGGAACTGATACATTTTTCATGTAATCCTTTTGTATCTTTATCTCCTTAATTACTTCTTTTTTGAAGTAATTTTTTTTTTTTTTTTTTTTTATTTTCTTTTGTGGGGGAAAGGTTTGGTATAATGGTATAGTGAAAGGGGGAGATTGGTTATTCGATGTGTTGAACTTTTTGCATTATTGTGATTCCTTTCATTTCTGTCTATTATTAGCATTATTATTATTATGTTCCTGTGATTTAATTTTCTGCCGACCTTGATTATGGGACTAAGGCTTCGTTATTGATCAATTGGTCGACTTGAATCCTAATTCAAGCTTTTTTTTTTTTTTTTGGTTTTGAAATGTGAATTATGTTACATTATTCTATTAATTTTTGAGTCTTTTTATGAAAGTGTGTTTGTATCTTAGATATGGTGTAAGCTACTAAACTGATACTTTATTTAACCAGTAATACTGTGGAAAAAAATCATGCTTCTTCAGTTTTGGTTGATCACAAMTCCCCAAAAATTCTACAATTTGTTTGGTTGCTGTAACTCAAATCTTCTGGACTAGTTAGTTAATTTATTAAGGAATAATTTAGCAGTGATTAGGAATATATGTAGATTTCCTAATGTGTCTCAGTATTAGGTATTCCATTGGTATGAGTGATAACTTTGTCAATTATATTGCTTTAAATCTCTACTCGGAACTCTAGCTAAGTTGTCGGAGTAGAAGTATATATAATTAACTAGTATTAATATAATAAGCTAATAATACAATCAAAGAATTTGTACTTGTAGTTTTAGTTACTATTTAGAATCTAGATTTGTAAGTGTAGCTAGGCTGAGGTACGGTGTTTATTACAGACTTCTTGTAGTTGCTGCTATGGAGTGATCGATAAAACATATATATAAATCCTTATTATTCCGTTTTTTGAACGAGTGAACGTAGGATAATTACACGCACAATCACCAAACAAGTCGTGATGGGAAAGAGATASAAAGTATAGATAAACTATTTTTCATAATTTTGTAATGGTATAATTATAAGAACCTTAATATTAACTGAATTTATATTATTTTTGCTGAAAATAAATAAATATAAGGTGGACGGTACAAACTTGATGAGTTAATTAAGTTAATACTCCGYTCCATAATAGCCAATCACTCCATTTTTACTAGTTTACCATGAATTTTTTTCTCTCTAAAAGTTTCCATGTCAAATTGTCAATAACATAATGAAAGAAACTTTTTACATGTTGCAGTTTGGTAGACACAATGACAAATTAGGAGGTTGTAATGAGGTCGGATAGAAAAATTTGAAAGGAAGTTAAAGTCTTAATTAAGTAGAGTGGAAGGTCATGCATGCCATTAATAACATATCCAATATTTGTTTCATTGCTCAAATGTCACTAAGTGTTATTATAAATCTGATATGAAACTCCACTGTATAAAATACGAAGAAAATTGCATTATTATATAATGACATGAATGAATTTTCTTATAAAATATAATAATTACAATAATATAATATATATTATAAATATAATAATATAATAATAATAATATATAATTAATAATATTAATTAATAATAATATCCACACTATTTTATTTTTATGGAATTTTGGCTAGTCGGCATTTTGTTTGTTGGATCCTGCATCTTAGTTGTTTCTTATTTAATGGATTTTTAATGTGTGTGTGTGTTTTAAAGGAGTTTATGTTCATAGAACTGAAGCTTTTGTCATGTTGTTGTATCACGATATATATATATATAATAATGACTAGTGCATAATGATTATATATATCTCATGTTTAATCATAGATTTCAAATTTAAGTGAGATTTATGTCAAAATTAATTATTCAATCAATGCTTGAAAATTTCTAAATTGGCATAATTATATATTCTCTTACCACAGTCACTAAATCAAGACTTTAAGGTAAAAGTATACATACATAAGCTATTACTTCTAAATGTCGGTTGTCGTGAATAAATACAAACTAATCTTAACAAATACGAAATGTTTGCAAGATGTCGAATTCCTAAGAAGATCCAAAACGAAAGTGATATTATTCTGATGAAATAAGTTTGCAAATGGGAGTCAGAAAAGTTTTGGTGTGCCATACTTATCTTTTTGTGTATTAGTTTTGCATCTATGAACCCCCAAGAAAAGGACAGCAAATTTATCTCTTATGACTACAAGGACACGTCAAGACTAAACTTAACGCGTTTTCCGATCCTTAGCTTACTTAGTACATTACTATACTCAATCATTTCATAGTATAACAAATTCAAATAATATAATTAGTAGGTGTTTATTGTTGTACTATAATGCTACGACCTTAATTTGTGTATGTGCATCTAATAATTAATGGCAACAGCTAGGGTGTAGTTGTTATTATAACAACCCCAGGATTAATACATGTATCTACTTAGGACCTACCATTATATTCTAAGGATAGTAATTTATTTTCGAGTTACAAAATATAATTTTGCTTTATACTTAAGTAACTCATTACAACCTTAATATAATCACGGCTATGCCATGTAATTATGTATCACAGATAAGTATTTTTACTCTTAATATTAAAACTTGTTACATCGTACAAATGTATGTGTTACAATATATAGTCGTCTCATCTTTTACCTTCTCTTCTCATTCTTTGATCAAGTATAATGGAAAAGAGCATGGGTAGTAACCAAAGACTATATGAAACTGAAAATACATACCTACATTATACATACATATACATATAAATATAATTATTATATAATATTATTATAATATATATATATTATTATATTATATATATATATAATCGGTTGGACCTAAGCTACTTTGATACGGGTGCCAGTACGGACGAGGGTATGTGTCCAAGTATCTGATCGACTAACTTGTGAAAGTATCCACGATTTAAGCCCATAATAAATGTCCATACCCTTCTGACCACGTCAAAAATCCAACACGGATAACTTAGATTGGGCCGGATGCTGCATGCTAGCTGGTAAAAACTTAGTGAAGTGGAGATTATTGTAGGAATAATCAATGTGTTGTCCTTTGTACATGTACTGCACTAACACTAATCACAAGTGAATAATGAATAGCATGTAGAAGAATATAGACAACACATACTTATCTATGTGTGTAGAAGAGAAAGTATAGAAGAACTAGTGAATGCAAGTAATGCAACTACTATTATAATGGACCCAAATATTCATGTAAAAGCTGGTGAAATAAAAAGCTCCCATTATTGATTATTCCAACTTATTGCAAATCGTGTACTTGAATTGGGGCACATATGCATGCCTGACAAAAGGAACTCACATATTTGTGTTGGTTTTACTGCACATTTTTAGTTGTGTCATGTCCACTACTAAGCTGCTTTCGGAATCAACTCACTGATACTGTATAATTATGTAAATTGGACTTAAGAGAGTAGTATTTGTAGTTCACTTGGAGTGTTATTTCACATTTTCATCAACAACTAAGACCCCCTCTATTCCATTTGTTTCTTTGTTTATACATGAGTATTATATTAGAAACTACACTCTTTCTATTTATGGTTGATGATTATACATCACTAAACATTGTCACTGCCACGCACACTTTGCCGATAATGTAGGATCGATGTAGCAGTGGATGGTTCAAGTTTTATCATACGTCAATATGCTAATTATTCAAAATATAAAAGGGTTTTTCGATCTCGATCTAATTAAACCTTTTAACTATCTACGAATAAATCAATTTCAATTATATCAAATTTTCTTATTTAATTTACATACTATTCTTCAAGTAACTTTATGCTTTTGATTGTACAACATTTAAAGTTCATGTATCAATTCACTACATTGCAATTGTGGAAGAATGATTATGCATAAAAATTCCTGCCTTTTCAAAAAATAAATAAATTGTGGCAAGAAAAGTTTCTTTTTACCATCATTTACCCTATCACATAATCCACTTACGCAAACTATAAATATTTAACAGTAACATATAATTACTCATCAATTTTGTCACCCTACCCAAATGTGTCAAGAGAGAACGAGTCAAACGACCCACTTTCCACCACTTAAAGTCCCTCATTTTGATTTCTCTGTTTGTACATATGTAGAAAGTAAGTGTATGTTTAGTTGGTTGTGGTCAGTATTCTTGGTTCACTTTGAAGGTTTAAAGGTTTAATTTAGTAGTGTTCAATCTTGGTCCATATTTGGTGTATCAATTACGTGTTACTGCTGCTGGACCAAAAGCGAAAATGTGTTCATTAAAATTGTTGTTTTGCATTCACTCCATTTAATTTGGCACGACGTAAAAAAATTAATGTAAGTTATTTTTCATAGAAATAATTAAGAAAAAAATAACTTTCGAATGTTCTGTAAGAAAAATAATGAGAAAAAGGAAAATAATAAGAATGTAATGTGAGAATTGAGGGTGTACAAGAGAAGTAATAAGGAAAGAAAATTAGGTTTTCATTATTCAGAGAACTTTTTTATTCAAAGGAAATTGGTTTCTTATARACCCCTTTACAAACCAATCTTCCAAAAACATATTTTATTTATTGTACCTTTGTATATATGTATGTATTTCACTTATTTTTGTCAAGAAACTTACTATCACGTTTGCATGCAGTACATGGCTTCTATGTGGATTTTGGTCTATACATAGAGCATTGTTACTTGAAGTAAGCTATTATAATTTTACTTWATTTTTCCTGTGATCTAGCTACTATTAKATATACGGAGTATATATGTAAAGCACTTCTAAAAATKTATTGCAGYCTGAGYWCTTGTACGTTTTCAATTTATCTAAACTTATCTAATTCGATAAGAACCGATCAAAAATAAGTTGATGAGAGCGGAGCTAAAGAGTACGCACAAGACAATGTAGGATAGCATTTCTAGGGCTGTAAGGGTTACTTGGTGCAACGTTTGGATCGGACCTCAGAAAAGAGCACTAAGTATTTCAATAGCAGAGTTGCGGATTTGTCTAAGAAAATGACAAATGTGGATGTGAGATTTTGTGTGTATATAACAACAGTGTTACTGTAATGGAATTTTCTTCAAACCGACCAAACAATAAATGGCCAATAAGGTATAGTCATACACGTAAAAACAAATCCAGTCAATAATACGATTCTATTGGACTTGTCACTGTATAACATGTAGACTTGATTGAGATTGATTGTTTGTTTTTATCATTCGCAAATGGTTTCATTTGGTTTATAATCATACTTGATATGGGGAATTTGTCACAAGTTTATTATTAGCACGTCTACTTAGATAGATATGTAATGTGAATTTGTCTATGTAATGTGATGCCACTGTTTATTTTAAAGGCTGGCCGGYAACAAGCTCAACCCGCCGTTGTCATGTCATGTTAATGGCGAGTCTAAGAACGATAACGGTTGCTCTGAGTCGCTTTGTGGTGCATGTCGTATCTACTGTGATGACCGCATATTTGGGCTCAAGCACAACCAATACAACGCAACAAATGCAGACAATAACAAGTTGCATCAAGTCATATCTATGTTTACCGATAACAATTCACTAATATGTGTTACCCTCCTTATTTAATTTACTACTAATAGATAGATTGTATGGGCCTTTCTCATTCGAAAGACAAACTATCTAAACAGAGGATTCTTAGTCCAACCCAATCAACATGCAAGCCCATCATGAGGTGCCCTTTGACAGTTTGACCGCAAATTATTAGGTACAATCCCCCCTACCTAGCAAAATACAACCCCCCTCCCCTAGCTTATGTGGCACATGATTTATTCCTCCTCCCCCCTATATTACTCTCACACACATGATTTTTTAAATATAAAAAATCATTAATTAATAAATTAGATAGATATAAATATTGCACCAACTAATAACAATGGAAAAAAAAGCACTGTATACTAGGGGTGTATCTCTGCAATGTAGGGCGGTTTGCTATAATATAGTTTGCAGTTTGACGTGCATTGTATTCTATCTAGGGCTTAAATGGTTTTTGAAAAGTCCAAAGTCTCCAATCCAGTCCAAATTCTCGAGTAGATTGGACATTTACAATCCTGATCGGACTCAACTTCAATTTAAAATCTAATTTTCCTCAGACTGGACTTAGACTCACTCTTTCGGAGTCCCAAAAGTCCAAGTATTATATAACATTATGTATTTACTATATTAAATTTATAATAATTTATTATCTGTATAAAGTTTAGCAACACTGAAATGGTAACTGAATGAACTTCTTGTACTATGTTATATAACTAGTCTTTAATGCACGTGTTCGTGCCGACAACATTAAATTATGATTTTATTTATATAAAACATGCATTGACTAATTTAAGTGTTATATCCTCAATTATCCTTGAATATTATTTTATGACTAAAGATGAATTGTAATTGTAAAGTTTTTTCCCTTTTAAATTCTTGATTTCC
This sequence comes from Bassia scoparia, assembly GCA_008642245.1. Lineage (NCBI taxonomy): Eukaryota > Viridiplantae > Streptophyta > Magnoliopsida > Caryophyllales > Amaranthaceae > Bassia > Bassia scoparia. Next base: position 5,082 of record SNQN01004908.1, on the reverse strand, counting down.
TTTCATGAATAAATTTTATTTATTGTATTATTGATTGAATTTCTGAATTGTAATTGTTGAATTATAATCTTATCATTTGTAAATTTATTGCTGATTTGTTGATATTCTTGATTGTAGGTATATTACAACATATTTAATCCTCTATATACCTTAGTATGTATTGATTAGGTTGATTGAAATTATTATAGGACGAATATTTACTTTGCTTAAGTTATTTTTTTACTTGTAGGGTATAAAAGTATTTAATGGGGGCACCTTGTTCCCTATTAAAGAGTTATGAGTTATTTAGTGTGTCTTTGAAAATATGAAATGTATTTTAGGTTGTCTATTTTTAATTAATTCTTGTAATGTTATATGGTAACTTCATAAGTAATGCTTTTTAGGACAGTTTGCTTTTTTATTATGGTATTAATAGATTATACGAGTGATATGTAACAATATGCATTATTATTTAATGTGCTAATAGTATAAAACAAAGATCTTGAAATGATGGATTGATTGAATTCGGATTTTTTAGAAAATTTTATTGGATTGCAGAATGGTCGAGACTCAACAATATTGGATACGATTCACACTCAAAAAATCAAGTTCAATAATTATTTGGATTGGATTTGGGAATTGACAAAGTCCATCAGATCATCCAATTGCAATCCTAGCTAATCTCTAACTCTATCTATCATATTATTATATAAAACTGAAAAATGCAGAATGACACGTGTCGTTTTGTGGTTAAAATACTTTTCCCTCAATCAGAATGACACGTGTCTTTTGTGTATTGTTTCCCTCCAAAATCTATTTCTTTTAATTAAAAAAATACACATATAACAATAATGAAGACTAATATTTTGTTTTCTTTCTTTACAAAAATATTTTGTTTCCTATATTATCCAAGTCTATATCTATACATACTCATTTGAATTTTTTTTTTAAACAACTCTAGATTGTTTCAATTAAATAAACATGGCATTATTTTATTTCAGAAGGCACTCTCTCTATATTTTTGGTTAAAAATGTTATTAGAATGAAATTTACGGGTCTTCAAAACTGAGCTTTTCAGATTCATCAAACATAAACTAAACTCTTAAATGTTATTAATAAAAATAGATTATTAAATGGATATCCGAGAACTCAATCGCTAATTCTACAAAAATC
>SNQN01004907.1:0-19884 GCA_008642245.1 Bassia scoparia | reverse complement strand
GGTCACGATTTAATCTATGTATATACTTGTATTTCAATCTGGGGTACATTGAAGGTTTAAAGGGGTACACGTGTACTGTTCATCAACAGTAGGTGAAAGTCTTGTGTACCCCTTTACTGCTTGTATGTACCCCTTAAAATGTAAAATGTATCCATTTATTTTGATTTTCACGTTTTCATATAACATGTGGTTTAATTTTCATTGGATCATATATATATATATATATATAGAAAAACACTGATGTAAAATAATCTAGAATTTTCATACTTTTTTAAGTTTATTACATGTCTTCTACTTCCAACTTTTTTATTCCACAATTATATTTTAAAGAAAATTAGTGGGCTTACAGTTATAATAAATTTGCAAAAAAAAAATGGACAAGGCACATCTTTATTAATTTTTATTTTTAATTTAATTTAATTTATTTTATTGAGCAAAAAAACAAATAGATTGAAATATGGTAAATATTTCTATTTAGAACTTTTTTTACCAACCATTAGCCACAAGATTCTACACCCCATGAAATTAATGAAGCACAATAACCATTTTAAAAGTTGAAACCATTTTTAAATTCTACACATCTATATTAATTATTCTCCAAAAACTTACAATAACCAGAAACACTAGCAATGATATTTTTTCTCAATTCTGCAATAATTTCCCCTAATTATCAAAACCCTAAAATGTAAATAAAAAATAGKAACTGAGAAGTGAAATTCAGCAAAWTACCTCAAGTTCTGCACCTTCTCTGGGATTAGTTTTGTCAAAAAGAAAGAGTTTGGAGCAATAGAAGATTCAGCTGTACAGCTCACAATATTTGAATTGCATGGTGACCCCACATTAATACATTACCATGGTGTTTATCCATCAATCATCATCAACACCACCACCTGCTCTAATTATTACATTAGCCACCAAAATCTAGTCTAGACAAAAAATATAAGGCTATACTTGCACTAATACTATTATTGTACGGTTATGCCTACCTCTCGTCATCATGGGTTGTCCACAAGGTCAACAACATATATTGGGTGCTGATATGTGTACACCCTTAAGTGTTATACACACACCTCTTTCTTTTACAATTTAAAGCTACCTAAGGGTGTGCACATATCAACACCCGAATATATTAGAACCACTAATATGTAAAACTAAACGATGTGAAGTACCTGTTAAATGAACTAAAATAACCAGCATAAATTCAGGAAACTGGAGTCTGCCCTTTATGTTGAACAAATTATGACAGAAATTGCCTCCACTGAAAACTTAAACTCTAACGAAGTAACGATAGCCAAACAGAAGCACTTGTAAACACGATTGATTTCATAGGGGAGGGGTGGGGGCACAAACACAAGGAAGAGGTGGAAGAATGAATTGCAGACGACAGTTTACTGTCCGATTAAGAAGACTGTCCGATCAATGTAGGCCACAAAAGGGTAACAACATTGAGAGAAAAATACATTAGAGGTATCTAGAGTAAAAAGTTGTAACACCAGTTCCCAAAAGGCCTCGTTATCATTCCAAACTGACCCTTTACAAGATTAATAGAAAAGGCTGTGCCAGGTAAGGTTACAAAAGGTCTGCAGTTCCGATTCCTATAGCAGCACAAAGGGAAATTCCACCTAAAAGAGCTTTGCAGAAATTTAAGCCACTAAGGAAAGGCTCGCACGAGTTCATCTTGATTATCTCAGAACCCGTTTGAACCACTTACAAAGCGAATTACAGAAACAACAAAAAAAGTAGTTAGCACAGTTAAAAACCTTAGTTGAGATATACACCGTTCTATGCGACGAAAACTTCAGAAATCGCCTCTTCCATTTCACATGGTAACAGCTTGGGAGTAGCAGCCACCACTTGATGCCTCTGTTAACTAAGAAGGGAGAAACTGAGTGTAGTGAAATTCTACCTGAAGACGCTGCAGTGGGGGCGAAGATGATAACCCTTTTTTAAGGTCTGCAAGCAGTTCCCTTATTGGAAGTGCCGCCATGAAATTTTTGATGTAKTCCTTGCAAATCTCCTTCCCTTGACAAACCAGTTCCTCTTCTTCATTCTTCATAGGCTCGTCAGCCTTCGATTCAACAGACGCATTTTTTTGTTCAGGCCCACTTCCTGAAATAGGTTGATCTACAGCAGGCAGCTTTACATCCGATGACTGGGGGTTAGCTGGAACTTTAACAATTTTGGTGTCTCGATCAAATTTCAAGACATAGGCCTGATTGCACCCTTCAAATAGTCTCTCTCCCAAGGTGTCAATGATATAGTAAGCATCAGGTTCCACCTTGAGTATAAAAAAGTGGTCATTCCAACTAACAATATAAACATTAGGATCACCATATCCAGGGCACCCCTCTAAACTAGACTGGATGATCTCCTCCCATATGCCGTCAAATGACATTGCACCTTGTAAAAAGTCAAATTTTCCCTCAACAGTTTCTTCAGGGTGGAAGAATCCAATAAAAGACCTTCCTGGGTGGACCGACAGAGGGCGAATCTTGGCTTGCAGAACAGTCTCTAGATCAAAATGCTTGTCAGGAAACCGTTCCCTGTAGATTTCATTCTCACAAAGCTTCCTCCATTCGAGTGAGCCATCTCTGATAAGACTGTCAAACTGAGATTTGATTGGCATAATGCCATGATTATTATGGAACCAGTCAGCAATAACAGCCACTAAAGCAGTGCAAGCACTTTCCCCAGCTGCTCGTTCACTTCTTTGATCAATAGAAGCAAAGAAAACTTCTGCATAAAGCTTCATCTGTCCATCACGGCTCACAATTTCTTTTTGTTCCCAACTGCCTACAGCAAAGTTATCCTCACCAAAATCTGATATAGATGGCCGATTAGCTGCCAAATCATCTTCACTCTTGTGCAACTGAAAGACAATTTTGTTAGTTTTGGGTGATGTATTGATGGCTAATTGTATACAGTTATGATTCCTTACAAACACAATAAAAGAAATTTTAAAGAAAATAAAAGGAAAGGCACACTAACCCCAAAAGAGATGGATTCATCAGAACTAAGTTGACGTCTGTCAAAATCAATATCATCACCACCTTCTTCAGCGTAAGCCTTCTTCAACAATGGTTCCCCCTTAGCTTTAGGGGACCTAAAAATTTGCTTCCTCTTTCTCCAAGGAAGAAGGCTACGTTTTGAGGACTGCACAAGAGGTGGTTCACTCCCAGATGAAGTGGGATCTTCATTGACTGAGCATTCAACATCTGACTTCCGGTGACTGTAGTAAATCCAGTCTTCATCCTTGCTAGTGACTCGTGTGCTAGAAAAAATTGACCCTCCCAAATAATTAGCATAAGCCAGAGTCCCATAGCTAAACGATTTTCTAACACTAGCATCCTCCTTTCCTTCATCGGTCTCTCCTTCACCAAATTCATCAAAAGAATCCGAATCAAATGGGTAATCACCATCCTCACTCCTAGAAGAGCACCTGCCTTCACTGCCCTCTTCCTCAAGGCATGCCTTCTTCGCTCTTCTTGATGAGACATACCCTGTCAGAATTTTAACTTTTCTTAAACCGGCTTTCAGAGCAGAAAGTTCATCTTTCTCAGAAGGAAGTGTTTCGCCAGGCTGAGGAGATGATGACACAGGAACAATAGACCGCTGGAGTGAATCGCCACAATCGTGTGTTGTTCTTAGTTCCAGCAGGCTCAATGATAACTGTGTATTAGATAGAAGGATCAGATCAGTGTAACAGAACACATAGGAGATTAGAGGCAATTGTAGAAATCACTCAGGAAAATGAGAAAATATTAATTAAGAAGGGACTTACATGTATTGAAGGACAGGAATCAGCAGCATTGCCTGAAACTGTCAGAGGAATGCTCAAGTCAAACTCTTTTAGCTCAGTCATAGATGCGTACTCAGCCAGATTTACTGATGCAGTAGCAAGGACAGAAGCCTTGTTCTTTGGACCTTGCTTTGAGCCCTAAGACAAAAGGAAACAATGTGAAGTAATGATGCCAATATAATAATGGCGATCAATCAATTAAATWCACAAAATTTACTAAAGCCGGGACAAAAGTTAAGTTAAGATAGGGTGTTTACTTCAGCTTCAAGAACAAGGATAAATTGTCTTATTTACATCAATACATCCAGGTGTACAATTTTTGCAGTACTCAATAAGTAAATTTCTTTTCTAGATTACAGATTTAATGAATTAATGCTCTTGACACAGAATGAGACATCTAAAACTTATGTTAGTATATATACCCATAATTACTTATACTAGGGTGCATTATCAACATTCTAGAACAATGAACCTCTCGGTTTAAAGATTAAAAAATGCACGGCAAGGCAATAGTAGAAAAGGCTGCATTACAGTGGTTAACAAAAATAATGAAATCCATGTATTTGGCTTTTAATAATCCAACAGGGAATCAATTCAATCTCAAAGATACTTTCCTTATTGAAATATAAAGGATAGCAATAAGTTTACATACCTCAAGGAATAGCCATCCCATTTCTGAATATTTCTAAGAGAGAATAAGCAAAAGCATGATGGCTTATATTATACAGTAAGTAGAAAGTTTAGCAATAAACTCAAGCAACTTTAAATACTTTGACTTACCTTGTATGGGATTTGGGATTTGTGATAGATTATGCAAAAAATTAATTCTATGAATATAATAATTTTTCTCAGTTTACCCCGATGATAGAGTGACTTTACAATGAGAACCAAAAGATTCCAACCCTCAAAAAACATCAATAATGGTTCTATCTGAATTGGCTAAATCCGAATCTAAGGCGACTCTAGAATGGGTATGGGCATGCAAAATTAATAACTGCTCAATTGGTGATGATCAAACCCTTACTGTGACAAAATAAATTCATAATCATCCCAATAATATTGAACGCAAAAAAAAAAAAAAAAAAATCACATTTGACCAATATGATCATAGGTTCAAAACCAAGAATTTCTATCCCATTTCTTGAATCTAACAATTGTACTATATGCTGCTATTCCCCCACACTAAAATTGCAGATTTCATTCCCAATTTCCATGATTTTACATACAAACAAGATGCATAAAAACTGTAAAACACTACATGAAGTATATTTCTTCACTTAAGTGCTCAGAATGGTAATAAATCAAATTCAATAAAATCCTTACTTCCTTATATTTTTCTGTCACCTCAGCAATCAAAATCATTCGAAAGGGGAATTGGCATGAAATTAAATATATTTATTTAAATAATACTTATACTTGCACGTTTAAAAAAACCATTAGTATTTAGTAACACATAAACCTCGGGAAAAGAGAACAAGAAAACAACATAAGAAAGGATAAACCAAACAATTAATGTCAATTTCACATCACTATACGATTAGCCCAACCAATAACAAGTAAAATCCAAGAATTAATTAACAAATTCAACCATCCAAAAATTCTCATCATATTAAACACAAAACAAATACCCACTGATCTAATCCTTAACCAAGATTCAACCTTTCACATAAAAATTAAAAAATAAAAAAATAATCTTTTAATTAAAAAACATAAATACACATTTCACAAATCCACACATTTTCAACAAATAAAAAATKAAATTAAATTAAAGACTTACATCAAGAAGCGAGAATCCGATCTCCCAAGGATGAAACGAAGAGCAATTATCTTTGACACTAGACAAGCTACAAACACTCTGAAACTCTTCATCCCACTCAAAAACACCTTCATTTGAAGAAGATGAAGAAGAATTAGTGAAATCCCTCTTTAAAGACCTTCTTCTCATAAGAGCAACCTTATTATGATTTGGAGTTCCTTTCCAACAAATCTCAACTGTTAATAAAGCCACATCATCACCACCACCACCACCATTATCATCATCGTCATGATGATGATGATGATCTTCATCTTTGTTTGGCTGATCGCAAAGCAACCACCCTTCAACCTTCTTCACTACCAACTTAACTTCGTACTTCTTCGACTGCGGCGGCCGCCATGGCCTCCACTTCATCATCTTCACCACCATTTCTTCCTGATTTCTTGATTTTTTWAAAAAAAGGAAAATAATATCAAAAAAGGGTGATTTACTGATTTTATAATTTCTTGATTTTGAAACTGCACATTACAATTCATTGTTTCTTGGGTTATTTTTTTAGTTTTTGTTCCTCTTGCTAGATTTATTTCTGCGGTGTTGTTGTTTGATGTTCGTGTCCTACGCATGCTACTATACTCTATAGGTTTTTCAAAATAGGTACGATAATACTCCCTTTTTATTAGTTTTTGCACACCAAAATGACACAATGTTAAAGAAAAAGAACTTATATGCTTTACTTTCCAACAATACTCATGTGGTCCCCTCAAAAAAGTAATAAAGAAACTCATGTGATCAATAAAAAGCAAGGATATAGTGTTAACTTTAATACCTAAATAGCTCATTAAGCACTCGATGCGCGCGGTTACAATTTTATATTTTTCAAAAAAAAAAAAAGAAATCTAATTATGAGCATTAATGGATTGATAATATACACGATATTAGCTTATATAGATGATAATTATGTAATTCATCTCCAAATAATGAAAATATGATTGTTATTGAAATTGAATGTTTTGATAGAAAGACATTATGCAAGTTTTAGTTTATAATTGATTGAAAATTACATAATTTAGTTATTTGGTTTTTATTTATTTTTAGGCATAAGTTTGCTTGTTACACTTAATTGCATTGAAGTTTCCTTCTTACATATAATTGTAAATTAGGAAGGTATTAAAAACATTCRATGTAAAAAGGTTTTTTTAGTGAAGGGTAAAGAGGTCTTTTCCAAGGGGGACATCAAATCTCCTCCCTTGGCTTATGTAATAGAGATAATTGTAAATTAGGAAGGTARTCAAAACATTCTATGTAAATAGGTTTTTTTAGTGAAGGGCAAAGAGGTCTTTCCCAAGGGGGACATCATTGCTCCTCCTTCGCTTATGTAATAGAGATAAATTAATGCTAAAAAGTGTAATGGAACATCCAATTAAAAACATCCCAAAAGGGAAAGTGGAACAACTAATAAAAAATCAACAACAATATAAAGGTGTTTTTGGTTTAATTAAAAGGAAAAATTGTATCTTACCACCAAACTGTTTCGTTTTTTCACATAATACCACCAAACTTGTTTTTTTAAAGAAAAAAAAAATTACCAACAAAATTGTTAGGTTTTTTCACATGTTACCACCAAAATCCATTTTTCCGTTAAGTCTTCCATTATGTGGGTCCCACTTTATATAATTTCTTCTTATTTTTTTGGCTTTCTTCGTAAAATCAGTTTCACTCACCCTTCTCTTTCACTCACACCCTTCTCTTTCATCACATTCTCACTCATACCTCCATTTTTACATCACATTTCCATTTCTTTCTTTTTTTACTCATCCAAACTCTCTTGCTTTGTTAGCATTTCTTAATTACTTGCTTATGGGAGCTATCAAACGCCCCTTTCTTGACAAATCTCATCYAGAATTTACAGCAACATTTGATGGGGTCTTTCCATTCATTTTAGCAGGTGAGCGAGATGCCAAAGTCTACCTCTGTGACGAGCAACCCTACTTTTCTTAGAAATGTCAACTGGTTACGAAGTACGAAAGCGCCCCCCAGAAGCTGCTCTTACCCTATCGTCGCTGGAAAGTCACCGGTGGCAGGTTAGGACAGTTCTCTTACTGCTGTGGGTTGGTCCTAGAAACGGCGCCAGTGGCGCGAGGAGTTAACGAACATCCCAAAGTGAAACTCCCTAACCTGATTCCGAAACTAAACATTGTTTACATGCTTCAACGCAGAGCCATCATTGTGGATAGGGTACAATGCATCCAACGTGCTTTTAGGGGTAATTTCATGCTTCAAATTGTTTTATTTTAAGGTTAGACATTGCTATTTTACCTTGCTCTATTGTTTAATACTCTAACTAGTTTTCTGACGCGTGCAATGCATGGATTACATTCTTAGTTAAACTTTATCTTTTGTTTATAGTTTTGAAAATATTGAATAGATTGACATGAAAAATGACGATTAAACATGAGAAAAAAATAAAGAAAAAAGAAACATTCTAAGAAAAATTGTCACTTGTCTTTTAACAAAGAATGACAATGGGTGATATCCATTTCACCGTTTTTATAATGGATATAAAACCTTACTAAATGGATGGAAAGCGAGTAGTGGGTGAGAACTTTTTTAACCATCACCCATTTGACTCTGATAACTCGTCACCCATTTATTAAAATTTTCACCTAACCTCACTTAATTTTTTTTACCATGATAAAAATATTTGGGTTTTTCTATATTATAACCCTCTAACTTTTCGTTTTCCACAATATACCCTCAATGTTTTTTCCCTCCATAATATACCCCTCGATTTTGAAACCCTTCCATACTATAACCCCTATGGTTAATTTTAACCAAATATGGTTAAGTAAATTATTTTTTTTTTCAAAAAAAAAAAAAAAAAAAAAAAACTGTTWTTATAAAAAATAACCCCACCACCATTCCTCCCACCACTTGACCAACCACCCACCACCTGAACAACACCACCACTCAACCCCACCTGAACCACCCATAACCAACCACACCACCCCACTTGAGTTATATTATAAATGAAAGGGAGCAATGGTGTCCCCTCTAAAAAGTTACATTCCTACCCTTAATTATTATATTTTAAAAAAATTTAAAATAAAATCCAAAWAACTCAAAGTCAACACCAATATAAAACAAMGCAAATTTTAGACACTAATTTAAACAAAAAAACCAATAATTTCTCAATGAACTAAAATTAATGCATTAATTTGCCAAATTTAACACTAGCTACCAAAATATCAATGACAATCAAAGCACAATGAARCTAGACACTCATTATATAATTTATAATGAATTTGGACGCTAATTATATAATTATAATGAATTTGGATACTAATTATGGTATGACCGTTAAATTTATACTTTGCAGTCTCCATTATATAAGACAAAATTCTCTCTCACCCCTTAAATATACAAAAACACAGTTTTCACTATGTTAAGTAACACGGAAGCATGTCAAACTACTTCATTTAAATTTTATTTGATGTGTAGAAGCACGCATAGAGCAATAGTCCCCTTATCTAATTTTCCCAAAAAAAGAGAAAGAAAAAGGAAGGAAATTGTAGTCAATGTCCCTACACCTCGCCGCATACTTATCCCGCTTCCGCTCCGATGCTGCCACAACCACCCGCATATTATTATTGTTGTTGTTGTTGTTGATGTTGATTATAGATGTGCGTGTATATTCATTAGAATCTTAAATAGAAAAAAAATGAGCTAAATGGTTAAAATAAAAAATAAAAAAAAAGGAGATGAAAGATAGAAGGAAAAAAAAGTAGAAGATGATAAATATTTTAAATAATTGAAAAGTTTTATTATGTGTAAATTATTGTAAATATGATTATGTYGCACATTGACACTTGTCATTATTCTACCGCAAGTGAAGTCCGTGTGGCGTGCCTACGTTGTTTGGCACGCCTTTTAATAATATTTGTAGATAAGTAACTTTTTATATATAATTTTTATGTTTTTCTATTATTTTATTTAAATTTTTATTTACATAAAAAATTTCATTTGTTTATTTTTAGGTTTTTGGATAAGATATTATTTTTTCATTTGTTGTCTTAGATCTATAAGTTATAAATTTGTTACTCGTAGATATTTCCTTTTTTATTTACTGTTTTTATATTTAATTATTTAATTTTTTTAAGTTTTGGATAGATATTTTATTGTTGTTTTTGATCTAAGTTATTAGTTATTAGATATTTCCGTTTTTATTTTTGTTTTATATTAGTTATTTAATTTATTTTTTAAATCTCTTTGGATAAATTATTCTTTTATTTTCTATTTTATATTAGTGATGTTATTAATTGTGACTCTCCGTTCCACTAATTCAATGCCATAAGGAAATTATCAGTTAGATAATTTCTAAATTCTCATCATATATAAGTGATATAGTCAATGAGGTCTTGTTAAAATCGTATTAACAAATAGTTTATTAAAATCTAATTTTTATAATTTATACTTATTGTACAATTACAGGTATTTCACTTGTAAATTGTGCATTGGCAAACGTGTAAAATAGAGGTGGCAGAAATTTAGTGGAACGGAGGAAGTAAATATTTCGGTATTTTTCATTGTTTTTATATTAGTTGATTTATATTATTTTTGATTTCTTGGATAAATTTATTCTTTTTGTCTTACTTTTTAATATTATATTATTATAATTTTATATATTGTTAATATCGCAAAAATGGATGATGATTTGGAAATTAGGGTTCTTGCGTTTTGGTTGATGCGTGGGATTTGAAGAAAGTTACGTGGCGTTGGTATGGAAAATGTTGGACTTTAATTTGCGTGCTTCATTCACTTATGTTATTTTTAAAAAAATATACAAGGTAACAAATGTATTGTAAATGCGTGCATTTATTTAATGAGATACATAAAGTTTTTTTAACTTTTTAAAACTACACTTATTTAAGGTAGGACTATTCAGGTCGGACGTTGTCCCTATATACGTTTTAATTTTACTTTGTAAAATATGTTTTTTACCTATTAATTTATTTCATCATTTTTATACATGTAATAATGGATAAGGACCCGGTATAATGAATATATGTTGTCAAATAGTCAAGCAAGTTGTGAAACTTCATAAAATATGAAAAGATTATACTGTAGTATTTTGAAGGAAGATTCAAACTTAATACTTGTAAAAAAWAATCTATGRTGGTTGTTGTTATTAATATAATTGAATGTTGCTCTACTTTTAAATTTCTCATTCCACATGACCCAAGTTATAAAATGATGTATTTTGTATTAGTGAATCAAGGCAAATGACTGAGTCAAAATCTCTATTATATAAGAGTTCGAACTCCCTCCCCTTCGAACCACACCCAAATGCGAACCACCACCCATTGAACCACCTCGCCAACCACTCGCACAACCAATCCGACCCAGCCATGCACCCAACTCGCGCCAAATTCCCCTAATTCCAATTTCCCCTAAACCTAGAAATTAGGGTTTCAAATTTTCAAATTTTCAAATATAGATATAGATTGAGTTGAAAGCTATTGTTGTGGACAATATAATGATAAAATTGTTAAAAGTAAATGAAGGGAAAATTTAAAAATAATAATAAGGGCATTGTATAGATTATGATTTAGTGATTTGAAAAGATTAGGGAAGGAAATAAAGTTGCATTTAGGGGAAACAATTAAACATAATGTGTTAATGAGATGAAATTAATGATGTGTCATTGTGATGAGGTGAGAGTCATTTATTTGTAATTAGAGTAATTCTAAGATGCCATGTGTCAAATTTATGTGTTGGGGTGAGTTTTAATATATTAGGTATAGATTAGTGTGTTGAAGCTTTGTTAATTGTATAATTTTGTCATTTTAGGTTTTTTTTGTCATTCTGAATTAGGGTTTTAAAAATGGGGTTTATTTGTTGGCATGTGTTTTTGAGTTAATCGAACATTTGTATCAAGGAGTTAAGATTGATGATGTTAGTTGAAGAGAGGAATTGAAAGGAGATTGATGATGATGATGGCGATGATGATGTTACTTCTGATCTTAATATCATCTCATTGCTAATTAAATAAACATATATACAAACATAAAAATAAATAAACATTTGTTGTAATCAAAGATTTTGGCTAGTCAAAGATTTGTGTTTTTAATCATGGCTAATCAAAGATTTGTGTTTCTAATTAAGTATTATATGTGCATTTAATCAAGCATTATTTGCATTAATCAAAGATTTGGGTTTTTAATCCAATTTTGGGCCCCACAAAAAGGAAGACTTAACAGAAAAATAGATTTTTGTGGCAACATGTGAAAAAACTAAGAGTTTTGGTGGTAATTTAAAAAACAAAAAAAAAAAAAAAAAAAAACAAGTTTGGTGGTATTATGTGAAAAAACAAAACATTATGGTAGTAATCAGAAATAACAGTGCTCAGAAGGAGAAGGAGCCGCCGGGTTTTGAAAAGGGGAAATTGTGTCAGTACATAGGAAGTGGGGCCTGTCAGGGCTCGGTCAATGTCTCCTTGCAGTGGAAAAAGTGCCAGGCGCTCCGAAATGGGGTAGGGAGATCCAAAGAGTGGACACAGTCAATTACTTGGGATGACGGGTTGGAGACGCACCTAGAGGAGAAAAGGGTTTGCATGGAGCATGAGTTACATAYGGATTTGGCGGCAATTAGAGAGACACTTACAAACCTGCTGAATACTTCCCGCCTACACGTGGTTTTCAGGAATGTAAGAGAGGAAACTATGGAGGCTATCATGGGAGACAGTTCTTTTTTAAATGATATTAGAATGCTCATTAGTGATGTTAGAAACATTTGCATGAGTTTTCACTGTATTAGCTTTAGGTTGGGCCATTGAGCCTTTTTGCCTCTTGTCAAAAAAAAAGATACATTTTTTCCTAATTAAAAATTCATTGAGRATTGGAATTTAATTTACATGGCGTCAACCTAAGTCAAAATTACACTTCCCATGGAATTTAACATAATGTTTGAAGTTGTGAAGGGAATAACTGGTGGGTTAATAATTGGCCTAAGTTGAATCATGTATTGTAAGAGAGTGTTGTCATGAACGCATTGAGCAAAATAATTGTTTCCAAAGATTTCATTAAATTTACAAACCAGACTATATGTATTAACAGCTATCCAATATTATATGTACCTGAACGGCTGAACCTTGCAAGCAAATGTAGAACCGTAGCAGCAATACTGAAGGTAAGACTGTCAATCAGCCCCTGCAAGTACACTGATAAACTATCACATATTAGCAAAGATATCATTCGATAGCTATCAAAGATTCATAGAATCAGAATATAGAGCTTCAAACAGCACAATGCCTAATTTCAGCCATATTTTATCATAGAAGACCTAACTTTAACCTAATTCAGCATCTGGACCCAAATTCAGCCATATTTCAACTTAGAAGACCCTAATTTTATCCGCAATAAAACAATTCAACCCTAATTCAACATATTCAGTTGTAAACTCAACCGAAATTCCAATAATAAGAACAAATTCAAGAACAAGAATAGTTAAATTCAACAACTTGAAAAAATTAAACATCAAAGAACAGCAGAAGACAATTCAAGAACTCGCCTTTAGCAACAAGAAGTAGCGATGAGTGTCAATGTGATCTACTAGACTTGTATTAGGGATTGAATAGAAGAGTCGTGGGTGGCGCGGTGCGGCGGTGATCGAGTCGAGGGTGGTGCGGTGCAGCGATGCTTGAGTCGCCCAATTGCTTAAGATGAGTCGTGTGTGAATGTGGTAGAGTCACCTAACATCCTGAGATGAGGAGCATAAGTAGATCTCACTGGTTTAGTGTCAATTCAGCCATTGCAGCGGTAGATTAGAGATTGAATGACAGAGGAGTGACTGAGTGTGTATCAAAACAGTGCCTGAATACGAAAAGGATGACTTGGGTCACTCAGATAGGAGTTAAAGAGATTAATAAGCACTAATAACAATTCGAACGTAAAAAAAATGGAAAAGTGGAATTAAATAATCTCAACTTTAGGTCTTCTGCTCAAAATAATCTCGGGTCGAGTCGGGTTTATCTCATAATAATTTTTGTTTGTGACTCTATCTCCTCAAAACAAGGCTTACGGTAAAAGTAACATGTAATTGTAGGTTAAAAGCTCATGATTAATTTGTTTGACCTCCTAATTACATTTCACCACCCTAATTAACCAAAATTAAACACTAATAATACAATTTAGGGAAATTCTACATGGTGGTCCTAAGTTTTGTCGTAATCTATACGGTGACATACTAAACTTTTTTATTCTACGCTATGGCACTAAGTTTTTATTTATTCTACGCAGTGGCATAATTAAGCCTTTAAGCTAGCCATTTAGACCCAAATCATGTTTTATTAACCATTTTAATTGTAATTACTAACCTACCCCTAGTTAATTAAATTTAAATTACTACTTAAARCATTTRCCCCCCAAACTTTAATATTCTTCTTCTTGTCGATTCTAATCATTCTCTCTGACATTCAAAGTAGAACCCCCTAGTTAACCATTTTAATTGTAATTACTAATCATGTTAAGGACAGTGAGTTCTTCTTCTTCCACGCAAAGTTCTTCTGCTTTGTGAATGTAAACCACCTAAATTCGTCGAGGTTCGTTTTCCCCCAAACCGATAGAAATCCGAGAAAGTCATATTACAAATGGCGCACTGGTGGCTGTGGGTTTGTCAATTGGGTTTACGAGGAAGATGTCTGCATTTACGAGGACACACCAATTCCAGGGATTGGGGAATTGAAGGTTGAGGTTGAAGGAGTTTCGAAATTTCAGAAGAAAACTTCAGAAGGTTGAAGGTAGTTTTAATCTTAAATTTCAGAAGGTTGAGGGTAGTTCTAATCTTAAATTGAAGTTTTTAAGTTGAAGTAGTGTGTGATGTAATTGAAATACAATGGCAGAAGGGAGGAAGAGAATGCGACAAGAAGGGAGTARGAGTACAGAGGAGGGAGGAAGATGAAGAGTTAGGTAACACTCGACTTTTCGTTTAATTGAAATAGAAATAAGAATTAGTTTAATTGAAATTGAAGAAATAAGAATTACAGTAGTTCTCGTCAAAAAGAAGAATTACAATAGTTTAATTGAAATTTTGATTAGAGTAGYGGGTAGGTTAGTAATTACAATTAAAATGGTTAATAAAACATGATTAGGGTCTAAATGGCTAGCTTAAAAACTTAATTATGCCACTGCGTAGAATAAATAAAAACTTAGTGCCAMAGCGTAGAATAGAAAAGTTTAGTATGTCATTGTATAGATTACGACAAAACTTAGGGCTACCATGTAGAATTTCCTTATAATTTAATTAAAAAACCACCATCACCATACCTCCACCCTCTCACTACCACTAGCCCAGAACCCTCTCGCTGCCACCAATCCACCACCCTCACGACACCACTAACTGCCACCACTCACCACCCACCTCCTCTGCTCTCTCTTTCACCACTGCCAGCACCGCCACCTACAAAATCACACTTTACCTCCGAACTCTCCCACCTCCCTCCACCTCTCCAAACGACACGACCTTTCCTTCTCCCATATCACCCTCACCCCCTCACTCATTCTCCACACCCTCAACCACTCCTCCTCCACCGCACGCACACAACTCACAGCCCACTCCAAAACCCTAATTCCTAAACCACCAACAAAATCAAAATCAAAATAAAAATTGAAAACGAAATGAAAACCAATTAATCTAGATGAAAAGTAAATCAAAACCACTTAATTGGAGGAGAAAGAGGTGTGAATTCAACTGAATTGAAGAAACTTTATAGGGATGGAAATGATGAAGAGAAGCTAATTTTGATGGTAGGGTGGTGTTGCGAGATTCGACAATGGTGTTTTGAGATGAGGCGGTGGTGTTTCGAAGTTGGGTAAGTGGAAATTCGGTGTTTGGAGGTTTCGGGTGTGGGGGTCGAGGATGGGGGTTTTGGTGGTTGGGGGATCAGAAATGGGCGACTAGGAGAGCAGGGACTAGGCAGGTTGGGGTGTGGTGAGTGGGGTGAGTTTTTTTCTTCTAGATTTTGCGGTGGTGTGTTCCGAATTGCTGGGGGTTGGTTTCGTTTTATGGGTGGCGGTGAGGGTTGGGTGGTCTGGTTTGGTTAGGTGGGGCAAGGGGTGGTGTTGGGTTGCGGGTTGTGACAGGTGGTGATGTTAGTTAGGTTGTGGTGGAGAGAGGGAGAGAAGGTGAGGGTGGGTTTAGGGGAATTACGAGAGTTAAAAAAAGAAGATAAAAGTAACCTGTTGAACTGGTAGTGGGTTAAAAGGATCGTTTTGGAAATATAAGGGTACACGTAGCGATTTTTCTAAGATAAACTTGACAAGGGATTATTTTGAGCGGAACGCCAAAGTCTGAGATTATTTATTTTCATTTTTCCAAAAAACATTTGCGACTACTTTGGTAAGTTTTTTTTCTAACAGGAAGTTTATCCCAAAGTCTTAAGAACCACTAAAACTTGTCTAAAATTTTCAATTTAGCTTTGACATTATTCAAMTATATGAAATATTATTTTTATTTTATTTTATTTCTTTATATTTTCTATTTAATATAAACATTAATTATAGGTAGAAAAGTGCAAGAATAAAAGAATAATAAAAATAAAATTGAGGTGGGCTAAATCTCAAGTATAAAGTTGAGTATTGAAATTACAGTACTCAACTTGAGACTTGCTTAAGATTTTAGAAGAAAAATAGGGAAAATCTCAAGCATAACTCTTAAGACACAAGATGATGATGACACCTCAYGTCTTAAGTCTTAAGTCTTAAGACTTGGGGCTAAAATTGCTCTAAGACTCAACCACAAGGTTCAAACTCTAGGACATCAACTTTCCGTTAAATTTTCACTCATACAAGACTARTTATATTTATACACTTTATCTCACTCTAGTTTAGTATCTAATGAGGATAGATACACTAGCAGTTTTGGATAATTATCCAATTGAACTAAAGTTGGCAATATTATTCAAGATTATTCTTTCAAGCTGCTAACATATCTCGTGTGAACTGGAAAGGGAAAGGGCAAAATGGAGAAGCAAATATGGGCCGAATTGGAAAATCTAGAACGAATTGGAAAATCTTGAACGAATTGGAAAATCTGGAACAAGATGGAAAGTGTGGAACGAATTGGAATTTGAGTTTGTAAATTTGTTGGGATATTATTAGGTTGTMAAGAATTAGTTAAGATATTATTTATTCTAATTAGTTAGGATATTATTTAGTTGTTAGAAATCAGTTGGAGTTTGTTAGAGAGTCTGTTATTTTTTTTAGAGAATCGGTTAGGATATTTGTTAGATTAAAACCGATTTGTTTGTTAGGATATTTTAGGATATATTTAAATATTTTAGTTAGTTCGTTATCTGGATAAGATTTATATCTTTCTATTTATCTTAGTTAGTTTTTAGATATTCTTTTGTATTATAAATAGGGCCGATTATCCCCTTTCCCTCTATAATGTGAGAGTTTCCTCATCTTGAAATGATGATTACTATACTTCCCTTACATTTTCCTTCAATAGCAATATGCCATTATATCCTCCTCTCTTTCTTGCCTCTTCTTTCTATGCGTGTACACAATACACTATACTACTACACTCTTGCACTGGTATTCACTCCTCTCCACCTACAACTCTTGCCTCTTCAATTTTTTTACATCATCTTTCGTTTTTTCTCATTGTTTCCTCTTCGCTAGTRTGTTTCTTGCACTTTTTCATTTTTTTCTACTATCGTKTTTGCTTTTGTGTGACGACGGTTCTATAATTTTCGATCTKYTGGGGCTATGGGCTGTGCTCTATTTCTGCAACCCATMGACCCCTCCCAATCGGGTTCTTGTTGATGGATTTATAATTGTTAGATTCAGTGTTGGGGTGCTTCAAATTCAGGTTCTTTGGGTCTTAAATTAGGTGATGTTTTAGTTGATCATGGCTATTTAAACTTCTGGGTGATTTGTAATGATTTTGGTGATTTGAATTAGGGTTTTCTTGATTTAGGGTTGTTCGAATTCAATTTGTGTTTCCACTTTCCAATCAATTAGATGATGTGCAGTGGATTTGGAGAGAGGTGGTGGTGCTACGGTGGTGGAGGAAAATGTGAGTGTGCATTCTGCAAAGGTTGGGCAAATTTTAGAGTTTGTAGCTTAGATTGTTCCATGTCTACAATTTCTGGGAATTGAAATTTAAATTGTTTAGTCTTTATTTTTATTGCTCTTGTATTATTTTACTTTTTTTGTTTAATCTGAGTATGTACCATTATTGGTGTTTTTCTCAGCTTTAAAATCTCGGTTTTGATTAACTTGCTGAATTGCAARGGGTTCATTTATTTTTCCTCATTCAATTTATATAACAATTGTGTAGTATTTGATTGTGTTAGAAAGCATGATTTTTTGGAGGATTGTTACGGATTAAAAATATATAGTTGACTTTGTTGACTTAATTAAGAGAGTTTGACCAGTAGTAAGTAACTAGCGACGAATAAGGCAGAAGACAGGCGATACACGACATTCTTAATGATGTGCAATAGCGTTAGAAGGAAATTGTGGTAAGAATGGCCCATCAGGAGATAGCCTAAAAGTTGGCCCATGAAGATCAGGCGACAGCAGGACTTGGAGGGAAATTACGAGTGTTTGAAATATGAAAAGAAGCGACAAGAAACCGTCAGATGAAGTAACTTCCACCCACGACCTACACCCTTGGAGACATATAAATAGATGCGGCGGTACAGATGTAAACAACAACAACAACAATAACAACAACATCAACATCATCAATCTATCTCTTTTTCACATTAGTTTCCTTTAGCCACACTTGGCTCAGTAGCCAAGTTAGTTTAGTTTAGRGTAGTTCATCCTATCATGGAGCAGTAAGTTGTTCAATTTTCATCCCATTGTGTGTAATCATGGAGGTAATCATCCTTCCTTGTAATACAATGGTAGTTTGATTCTTATTATCCCTTTATAATGGATGGTGTTTGTCTCTTTTCATTATTGTTTGTTTTACGCTGCAGCTTTGTTCCACAACAAGTTGTTCTCCTTATCATCTTGATTAATTCTGATCGATTAGGAGCCATTTTACGTTAGCGAGGTTATCAATATAATCAGTAACCAGAGGGGCAGCCCCCTACCAAACTAAGAACAATATTGGTCTCTTATACACATCTAGATGTGTATAAGAGACAGACACATAGTACGTGGATATTGTTACAAGCCTTTTGGAAGATTTGAAGGAGAATCAAAGGGAACAGTTCAACAATCTCCACCGAGGTATGGTACATGAAACTACTAGGGTGATAACTGCCGAGTTGCAAAGCTTTGGCTCCCACTCATAGCAGGCGGTTACCAGACAGGTGGATAGGATTATATTAGATATCAACGAGACGTTGAATGCTACTAARGTGGCGTTATCTAAGACGGTTGCTATTGAGGTAGTTACTCGGTTGGAAACTTTAGTGGAGAAACATTATCAACTAAATGAATGGTTGATGAATTTGTTAACCGCCAGAGGTTCAGGAATAACTGTCGAAAATTCTAGGGAAGAAGCACCCTTGGGTTATCCTAGAACAAGCACTATGAGAGGAACTAACGTCCCTCCGGCTCTCTAGATAGTATCAAGGAGTCTCCCTCTCCGAGATGCCAATAAGGGAACAGAAGCCAAGGGAGAGAAGCAGGCCAAGGGTCAGGCTACGAGTCATGCTATAGCCATGGTGATCCTGGACCTTCTTCTGTTCCTTTGACTTCTAATTTTACCCCCTTGACAACGTCAATGAGAACTATTCCACTCARAGGAACAACCTTTGGTTTGGGGGCAAACGGTTATGCAACTGGAGGGGTATTCCCCACTAGTGGTGGTTTTCAAACCGCAACTAATGGACCTATTCCTCAAAGTACATATCCTGCTGCTCATGAACTGCCACAACCCACTCATTTTACACAAATTGGGAATCAGGGTTATCCACATCATGCTTACTCCTACCAAATGCATCCCCCTCAGAGTAACTGCTAGGGGCAAGGTTCACATGCTTAGGGTAATGCCTATGGGGGACCTCAAGTGATGGGAACACAAAACTCTAGTAATACTGGAGGTTTCTAGCCTGGAGTTGGATATAACCAAAATCCTTTTGGGGAAACACCTCTGAAGGTTTTGTGATACTCAAGAGGGGGGGGGGGGGGAATTGAGTATAATTATCTATTACCAATTTTTCTTTCTTTTCGGACTTAGTATGAGGAACCAGTTGGGCTGGTTCCTATAAGCAGCGGAATATAAGTAAAGCAATAAAGAACACACAAGATTTAACGAGGTTCACCCAACTCTGGGCTACGTCCTCCTACCCTATGTTCTTTTATTAATC
>SNQN01004906.1:26998-48227 GCA_008642245.1 Bassia scoparia | reverse complement strand
GTAATCAATGATGAAGTATACCACATGTCGCAATTAATTCGAACTCGAAAATACGCAATTGAACTCGTAATGCAGCTCGAAATATGTGAAGTCACACTCGAAATTATGAGTCAAAGGTCAAATACAAGGCAAAAATATTTTCTTTCGGTTTTCTCGATAATCTCAAAGGTTTTCAAACAAGTTACGCTGGCGATTCTCATGCTTTTTGTTTTTCATCATGTTCGTCACATTTTTCTGAATCCGCCAGTATTTTTTAAATTATTTTTCTGATTTTTCTATGATTTTCTATGAATTTTGCAATGTTTAAATACGCAGAATACGCAGAAAATACATGAATAATTAGAAAATACGCGGAATGTTCTAGAATCTCCTAGAAATATACTTTCTTGCGAAAGGAGGCGTCTAGAATAATCCGTAATCTTAGAAAATCGAGACATATGGAAAAGAATTATTCCGAATTAAAATATTTCAGATTTTTGGAAAAAATATATACGCAGAAGCCTGCGCATATACGCTCCTAGGAGCGTATATACGCAGGATGCTGAGGAGCGTATATACGCAGGATGCTGCGTATATACGCAGCCTTTGAGCGTATATACGCAGCTCACCTGCGTATATACGCTCAATTTTCTTCCTCCGCGCCTATAAATACACTTTGCCTCCGACTTTGAGGGGACTTCCAACTTTACGATCTAAGCATACTCAGTCAATTCACATACGTATTTGCATTCTCTCTCTCATTCACAAATTCTTTCACAAATACACATAAATACGAGTCTTTTGCGTTCTTTTGATTCGTTTTGACAAGCGAAAACAAGGTTTAATTCTGAGATTACTCACCTATAACTCTCTTTCACTTTCTTTTAACTTGATTAACCATTATTATGAGTTCTAATGTAATTTATACAATGTAGAAACCGACTTTGAATCGTCTCATGTAAATATGTAGGATTATTATTTATGCTTTTAAATTCGTTTTCGCTAACCTTTATTATTATTATCTCTATCTTGTCAATACTAACGTTTTTCTTTGTCTTAATTAGCAATTCAATCAAAGGACATCGCTTTTTAGTTTTTAACAATTTTTGTATTTGCAGAGACAAGGTGAGAAGAATACATATATTCATTATTATTATTACTAACCATTGTTCTTCATGTTTTGTTTTGCACATATTCTATCACACTTGTATATATTGCTTAAACAAGACCGGAAATTATGCGTATCACATTAAAGTCAGATAATCATGGACGACCGGTTTTCTAAGCACCTTGTTAATATTGACTAACAATAAAGCGATCGCCTTGTCCATTGTAGAAGTCTTCGTTTGTACATAATAGTAACTCACTTAGTAATCTTTAGGGCTAGTGCGCTAATAAGGTTACGAATATGTAAGTTGTGTGCATCCAATAATATCGTGCTTAATGGAATTACAATGAGACCGAGTAGAGGCCGCTACATGCGGGCGGATTGGGTTACTGATTCAATCCGTACCATGTCCCCGAACCCACGACTGGTTACTTGATTGGACGTGGGGCCATTGTTTTGGCACCAACGTTTCGGGCGTCCGTGAATAACCTCTTTAGGCACGGTGGCGACTCCCCTTACTCGACAACACTACCCCAACGCACTCACGTGCGGGTTCCGTGGCTCAAGCCCACGCAAAGCACCTCGATGTAGTACCAAGCCGCGCGCCCGCTATACGCGAGGGCGCGGCCCAAACATCCTTCCGAGAGCTTGAAATCCTTAACCAGGGAAAGAACGAGGGGTTCACTACCTATCTGACTAGATGGAGAGGAGTTGCTGCCACCCTAGTCTCCGCTCCTACTGAAGAAGAGATGGTCAAGACCTTCATTTCTGGCCTCCAGCCGGAATACAAAGATCATCTCAAGTATCGAGGCCTTACCACTTTCGCAAAGGTCTATGACATCGGAGTGGACATAGAGAATGACCTTCTTCAATTCACATGAGTCAGTTGGAGTCTTAGCTTTAGGATCGAGTCGGAGAGTCCCTTTCCCTAGACTATGTATCATTTCTTTTTCCATTTCGGGTCTATGTCATTAGGTTTAGGATCAAATTCTGCAATTAGCCTCTATGTAATAAATTCTTTTGTTAATAAAAGTTTCTTTTTTCTCATTCTCTTTAGCCTCCATATAGTTTGTGCTTCTAACTTTAATGGAATCAAATTAATAATCGACCTCACATCAATGGACATTGCCAAGAGAGGCCTTCTTTCATAGCTCCACAAAACAACCTCTTCCCTCCATTCCCTTCATCATATCAAAATCCCTTGCAACCCTTTGAGCCATAAACACTATCATTCAGCCTATCTTTCTTTCATCACCCACATCTACCTAACCCTTTGGACCAAACGGTGCGTAGGAAAAGACACGTGCAAAAGAAAGAAAAGAAAAAAAAGAGAAGAATAAAATGGGCAAAAAGAAAAAGCAAAAAATCAAAGTTCAAATGCAAATCAATGCCAAAAATCCAATGCAAATCCAAAGTTCAAAGCCCAATTCAAACAAAAAGCAAAAGTCTAAAAAGCACACTGCGCACCGTGGGTCACTTCATGATCATCGAGCCTTTTTTCAACCCTCAAACCACAGCCTCACATTACAACCACAAAAGCCCTCTCACACGAGGCATTGTCCAAATCATCAACGAGAACTACGACGGTCTGATTCCGTAAGGATACGTAGGAAGCCTCTTCTCGAGGTCCGACCCAATAATTCAATAACATTCTGAGGTCCATCATATAGTTTGATTCCCTTAAAGTCAGGAGCACAGATTCCTAGTGTAGCACCCGACATAGACTCGAGCTTGAACCAACATCATATAGCCAACCACATCAATTCCCCGTTTACTTACCCTTAGTCACAAATTTTAGCCTTGTATTTTCTTAAACCTTTAGCCTATTCTTTCATACACCTTAAGGGACTCTCCTCAACTCTTCCTTAGGCTATCTCTCTGTAGCAGTCATCAGGCATTCTCTCTCAAAGCATCACATTGCAGCATTTCCTCCCTGTTCTCTCCTCATGCAGCATTCAGCTCAAGTTACTGATTTGGGCAAATCAAAATCACATCCCTCATTCCTTACCATTACCACCACCAAAAATTAAGCCATTCCCACACACCCAAACCCCATGGGTTGGGGGCTCACTTGCAATCACAAGCATCGCCTTTGCTCGAATGGGGGCTTGAGACGGCTCCATCCCGCAATCCAAAAGCATCTTACCATTAGTCAATTTCCTTGGTCATTTCATGCATTAGATCTAAGAATAGACTTGCATTACACATATAGCCATTGCAAACACTTCATAAGCATCATTGCGCATTGAGTTTACATACATCATCATGCATATGCATCCTGCACAAACACATTACATTGCACATTGCACCACCTCCACACAAGGCTAGGGCCCATCTTACATGCAGAACGTCCTAAATCGAATACTTTGACTTTCGTCTTACGAGACGGTCGTCTTCAGACTCAGTCAAAGTGGGGGCTTCTTCACACAACAGCTCCTTTACACACTTCGGGTTTTGGAATTTTCTCCCGCACCAGAAATTCCATATATGCACACTTCGGGTCTACGATTTCTCCCGCTACAGAAATCCAGCACAAACATCTTTCGGGTCTACGATTTCTCCCGCTACAGAAATCCAGCACAAGCATCTTTCGGGTCTACGATTTCTCCCGCTACAGAAATCCAGCACAAACATCTTTCGGGTCTACGATTTCTCCCGCTACAGAAATCCAGCACAAGCATCTTTCGGGTCTACGATTTCTCCCGCTACAGAAATCCAGCACAACCATCTTTCGGGTCTTATGGTTTCTCCCGCTACAGAAATCTCAAGCAAACACATCTTTCGGGTCTTGGAATCTTCTCCCGCTACAGAAGTTCCGTCAGCACATCTTCGGGTCTTGGAAATTTCTCCCGCTACAGAAGTTCCGTCAGCATCTCTCGGGTTTTTGGAATCTTCTCCCGCTCAAGAAGTTCCG
Organism: Bassia scoparia; assembly: GCA_008642245.1. Taxonomy (NCBI): domain Eukaryota; kingdom Viridiplantae; phylum Streptophyta; class Magnoliopsida; order Caryophyllales; family Amaranthaceae; genus Bassia; species Bassia scoparia. The sequence continues at coordinate 44,226 of SNQN01004906.1, read as the reverse complement.
CGCACTCTTCCGGGTTTTGGAGTTTTCTCCCGCAACAAAAATTCCAAGGGCATAACACCGCATGGGGCGCGGTAACAGGTAAAACTAACCTTTGTTTTGCAGGTACCGGCGAAAAGGGTAACTCAAGATCGCAGAACGTCTTGAGTTGCTCTCCGTCCCGAATCGAATACTTTGACTTTCGTCTTACGAGACTATCGTCTCTTCAGACTCAGTCAAAGTGGGGGCTTCTGTAGACACCTAAAAATGTCTCCCCAAATGAGTAATCAATGATGAAGTATACCACATGTCGCAATTAATTCGAACTCGAAAATACGCAATTGAACTCGTAATGAAGCTCGAAATATGTGAAGTCACACTCGAAATTATGAGTCAAAGGTCAAATACAAGGCAAAAATATTTTCTTTCGGTTTTCTCGATAATCTCAAAGGTTTTCAAACAAGTTACGCTGGCGATTCTCATGCTTTTTGTTTCATCATGTTCGTCACATTTTTCTGAATCCGCCAGTATTTTTAAATTATTTTTCTGATTTTTCTATGATTTTCTATGAATTTTGCAATGTTTAAATACGCAGAATACGCAGAAAATACATGAATAATTAGAAAATACGCGGAATGTTCTAGAATCTCCTAGAAATATACTTTCTTGCAAAAGGAGGCGTCTAGAATAATCCGTAATCTTAGAAAATCGAGACATATGGCAAAGAATTATTCCGAATTAAAATATTTCAGATTTTTGGAAAAAAATTTATACGCAGAAGCCTGCGTATATACGCTCCTAGGAGCGTATATACGCAGGGTATTGAGGAGCGTATATACGCAGGATGCTGCGTATATACGCAGCCTTTGAGCGTATATACGCAGCTCACCTGCGTATATACGCTCAATTTTCTTCCTCCGCGCCTATAAATACACTTTGCCTCCGACTTTGAGGGGACTTCCGACTGGACGATCTAAGCATACTCAGTCAATTCATACACGTATTCGCATTCTCTCTCTCATTCACAAAATTCTTTCACAAATACACATAAATACGAGTCTTTTGCGTTCTTTTGATTCGTTTTGACAAGCGAAAACAAGGTTTAATTCTGAGATTACTCACCTATAACTCTCTTTCACTTTCTTTTAACTTGATTAACCATTATTATGAGTTCTAATGTAATTTATACAATGTAGAAACCGACTTTGAATCGTCTCATGTAAATATGTAGGATTATTATTCATGCTTTTAATTCGTTTTCGCTAACCTTTATTATTATTATCTCTATCTTGTCAATACTAACGTTTTTCTTTGTCTTAATTAGCAATTCAATCAAAGGACATCGCTTTTTAGTTTTTAACAATTTGTGTATTTGCAGAGACAAGGTGAGAAGAATACATATATTCATTATTATGATTACTAACCATTGTTCTTCATGTTTTGTTTTGCACATATTCTATCACACTTGTATATATTGCTTAAACAAGACCGGAAATTATGCGTATCACATTAAAGTCAGATAATCATGGACGAACGGTTTTCTAAGCACCTTGTTAATATTGACTAACAATAAAGCGATCGCCTTGTCCATTGTAGAAGTCTTCGTTTGTACATAATAGTAACTCACTTAGTAATCTTTAGGGCTAGTGCGCTAATAAGGTTACGAATATGTAAGTTGTGTGCATCCAATAAATCGTGCTTAATGGAATTACAATGAGACCGAGTAGAGGCCGCTACATGCGGGCGGATTGGGTTACTGATTCAATCCGTACCATGTCCCCGAACCCACGACTGGTTACTTGATTGGACGTGGGGCCCTTGTTTTGGCACCAACGTTTCGGGCGTCCGTGAATAACCTTTTTAGGCACGGTGGCGACTCCCCTTACTCGACAACACTACCCCAACGCACTCACGTGCGGGTTCCGTGGCTCAAGCCCACGCAAAGCACCTCGATATAGTACCAAGCCGCGCGCCCGCTATACGCGAGGGCACGGCCCAAACATCCTTCCGAGAGCTTGAAATCCTTAACCAGGGAAAGAACGAGGGGTTCACTACCTATCTGACTAGATGGAGAGGAGTTGCTGCCACCCTAGTCTCCGCTCCTACTGAAGAAGAGATGGTCAAGACCTTCATTTCTGGCCTCCAGCCGGAATACAAAGATCATCTCAAGTATCGAGGCCTTACCACTTTCGCAAAGGTCTATGACATCGGAGTGGACATAGAGAATGACCTTCTTCAATTCAGATGAGTCAGTTGGAGTCTTAGCTTTAGGATCGAGTCGGAGAGTCCCTTTCCCTAGACTATGTATCATTTCTTTTTCCATTTCGGGTCTATGTCATGAGGTTTAGGATCAAATTCTGCAATTAGCCTCTATGTAATAAATTCTTTTGTTGTTAATAAAAGTTTCTTTTTTCTCATCCTCTTTAGCCTCCATATAGTTTGTGCTTCTAACTTTAATGGAATCAAATTAATAATCGACCTCACAATTCAATGGACATTGCCAAGAGAGGCCTTCTTTCATAGCTCCACAAAACAACCTCTTCCCTCCATTCCCTTCATCAAATCAAATCCCTTGCAACCCTTTGAGCCATAAACACTATCATTCAGCCTATCTTTCTTTCATCACCCACATCGACCTAACCCTTTGGACCAAACGGTGCGTAGGAAAAGACATGTGCAAAAGAAAAAGAAAAAGAGAGAAGAATAAAAGGGCAAAAAGCAAAAAGCAAAAAATCAAAGTTCAAATGCAAATCAATGCCAAAATCCAATGCAAATCCAAAGTTCAAAGCCCAATTCAAACAAAAAGCAAAAGTCTAAAAAGCACACTGCGCACCGTGGGTCACTTCGTAATCATCAAGCCTTTTTCAACCCTCAAACCACAGCCTCACATTACAACCACAAAAGCCCTCTCACACGAGGCATTGTCCAAATCATCAACGAGAACTACGACGGTCTGATTCCGTAAGGATACGTAGGAAGCCTCTTCTCGAGGTCCGACCCAATAATTCAATAACATTCTGAGGTCCATCATATAGTTTGATTCCCTTAAAGTCAGGAGCACAGATTCCTAGTGTAGCACCCGGCATAGATTCGAGCTTGAACCAACATCATATAGCCAACCACATCAATTCCCCGTTTACTTACCCTTAGTCACAAATTTTAGCCTTTTATTTTCTTAAACCTTTAGCCTATTCTTTCATACACCTTAAGGGACTCTCCTCAACTCTTCCTTAGGCTATCTCTCTGTAGCAGTCATCAGGCATTCTCCTCAAGCATCACATTGCAGCAATTCCTCCTGTTCTCTCCTCATGCAGCATTCAGCTCAAGTTACTGATTTGGGCAAATCAAAATCACATCCCTCATTCCTTACCATTACCACCACAAAAAAGCCATTCCCACACACCCAAACCCATGGGTTGGGGGCTCACTTGCAATCACAAGCATCGCCTTTGCTCGAATGGGGTTTGAGACGGCTCCATCCCGCAATCCAAAAGCATCTTACCATTAGTCAATTTCCTTGGTCATTTCATGCATTAGATCTAAGAATAGACTTGCATTACACATATAGCCATTGCAAACACTTCATAAGCATCATTGCGCATTGAGTTTACATACATCATCACGCATATGCATCCTGCACAAACACATTACATTGCACATTGCACCACCTCCACACAAGGCTAGGGCCCATCTTACATGCAGAACGTCCTAAATCGAATACTTTGACTTTCGTCTTACGAGACGGTCGTCTCTCCAGACTCAGTCAAAGTGGGGGCTTCTTCACACAACAGCTCCTTTACACACTTTGGGTTTTGGAATTTTCTCCCGCACCAGAAATTCCATATATGCACACTTCGGGTCTACGATTTCTCCCGCTACAGAAATCCAGCACAAACATCTTTCGGTCTACGATTTCTCCCGCTACAGAAATCCAGCACAAACATCTTTCGGGTCTACGATTTCTCCCGCTACAGAAATCCAGCACAAACATCTTTCGGGTCTACGATTTCTCCCGCTACAGAAATCCAGCATAAGCATCTTTCGGGTCTACGATTTCTCCCGCTACAGAAATCCAGCACAACCATCTTTCGGGTCTTATGGTTTCTCCCGCTACAGAAATCTCAAGCAAATACATCTTCGGGTCTTGGAATCTTCTCCCGCTACAGAAGTTCCGTCAGCACATCTTCGGGTCTTGGAAATTTCTCCCGCTACAGAAGTTCCGTCAGCATCTCTCGGGTTTTTGGAATCTTCTCCCGCTCAAGAAGTTCCGCGCACTCTTCTGGGTTTTGGAGTTTTCTCCCGCAACAAAAATTCCAAGGGCATAACACCGCATGGGGCGCGGTAACAGGTAAAACTAACCTTTGTTTTGCAGGTACCGGCGAAAAGGGTAACTCAAGGTCGCAGAACGTCTTGAGTTGCTCTCCGTCCCGAATCGAATACTTTGACTTTCGTCTTACGAGACTATCGTCTCTTCAGACTCAGTCAAAGTGGGGGCTTCTGTAGACACCTAAAAATGTCTCCCCAAATGAGTAATCAATGATGAAGTATACCACATGTCGCAATTAATTCGAACTCGAAAATACGCAATTGAACTCGTAATGAAGCTCGAAATATGTGAAGTCACACTCGAAATTATGAGTCAAAGGTCAAATACAAGGCAAAAATATTTTCTTTCGGTTTTCTCGATAATCTCAAAGGTTTTCAAACAAGTTACGCTGGCGATTCTCATGCTTTTTGTTTTCATCATGTTCGTCACATTTTTCTGAATCCGCCAGTATTTTTAAATTATTTTTCTGATTTTTCTATGATTTTCTATGAATTTTGCAATGTTTAAATACGCAGAATACGCAGAAAATACATGAATAATTAGAAAATACGCGGAATGTTCTAGAATCTCCTAGAAATATACTTTCTTGCTAAAGGAGGCGTCTAGAATAATCCGTAATCTTAGAAAATCGAGACATATGGAAAAGAATTATTCCGAATTAAAATATTTCAGATTTTTGGAAAAAATATATACGCAGAAGCCTGCGCATATACGCTCCTAGGAGCGTATATACGCAGGATGCTGAGGAGCGTATATACGCAGGATGCTGCGTATATACGCAGCTTTGAGCGTATATACGCAGCTCACCTGCGTATATACGCTCAATTTTCTTCCTCCGCGCCTATAAATACACTTTGCCTCCGACTTTGAGGGGACTTCCGACTGGACGATCTAAGCATACTCAGTCAATTCATACACGTATTCGCATTCTCTCTCTCATTCACAAAATTCTTTCACAAATACACATAAATACGAGTCTTTTGCGTTCTTTTGATTCGTTTTGACAAGCGAAAACAAGGTTTAATTCTGAGATTACTCACCTATAACTCTCTTTCACTTTCTTTTAACTTGATTAACCATTATTATGAGTTCTAATGTAATTTATACAATGTAGAAACCGACTTTGAATCGTCTCATGTAAATATGTAGGATTATTATTTATGCTTTTAATTCGTTTTCGCTAACCTTTATTATTATTATCTCTATCTTGTCAATACTAACGTTTTTCTTTGTCTTAATTAGCAATTCAATCAAAGGACATCGCTTTTTAGTTTTTAACAATTTGTGTATTTGCAGAGACAAGGTGAGAAGAATACATATATTCATTATTATGATTACTAACCATTGTTCTTCATGTTTTGTTTTGCACATATTCTATCACACTTGTATATATTGCTTAAACAAGACCGGAAATTATGCGTATCACATTAAAGTCAGATAATCATGGACGACCGGTTTTCTAAGCACCTTGTTAATATTGACTAACAATAAAGCGATCGCCTTGTCCATTGTAGAAGTCTTCGTTTGTACATAATAGTAACTCACTTAGTAATCTTTAGGGCTAGTGCGCTAATAAGGTTACGAATATGTAAGTTGTGTGCATCCAATAAATCGTGCTTAATGGAATTACAATGAGACCGAGTAGAGGCCGCTACATGCGGGCGGATTGGGTTACTGATTCAATCCGTACCATGTCCCCGAACCCACGACTGGTTACTTGATTGGACGTGGGGCCATTGTTTTGGCACCAACGTTTCGGGCGTCCGTGAATAACCTTTCTAGGCACGGTGGCGACTCCCCTTACTCGACAACACTACCCCAACGCACTCACGTGCGGGTTCCGTGGCTCAAGCCCACGCAAAGCACCTCGATGTAGTACCAAGCCGCGCGCCCGCTATACGCGAGGGCGCGGCCCACGTCCTACAGTAGGGAAAGAAGGTCTGTTCGACATCAGCTTGTTGGCGACTAGTAGCTTCGTCGCCATCACCTTCGATGTCAACAAATTCTGCAAAGTTAGTAGGACGAAGGTCAGGGTCCAACTCAACAGTTTCCGAATCACCGCTTAAGTTTAAAGGGTATCTGTTGGAGCGAAGGGGAGTATCATGGGAACTCCTAGACCTTCGCCCATAGGTGTTAGCATAATTTAAATGCTCACCATTATCATCGCCGGCATAGGGTATCTCCCGAAGGGGAGATACGGAAAGTGGCTTCTGGTGCTTCGATGAAGTACCAGCCTCATGCGAAGATGCCTTCCTCTTCGCACCAGCATGAGAATCGCTGGTCCTTGACACCGGGGTTGCCGAAGCCCTCCCCACTTCACCAGGGTCATCAGAATCGACCCTTACCACGTCTGGCGAAGCCCCTTTGGTAGGGGTTTCCTTCGCAGGAGTGGCCTTTTTACTGCGACCGTCTCGTCGCTTGATCTTCAGTATCACTGTCGAAGGCTTGGGAAGATCCTGAAAACACAAGAAAATTTACAAGTGTTAGACTTATCAAAACAAAGAGACAGAAGACCTTCGCAACATTGACAAAAGTAATGTGCGAATGGCACCATGGTAAGGACCCTGAAGGACATGTTCGCAGAACTCCCTTTGAAAGTCAAGGGGAAGTTGCGAACGTACACCCCAGTGTACCCATCACTTTCTCTTCGCCAAATCATCCAGAGGAGATAGGAAGATCTGCGAAGAAGAAATCAAGCAAGCACTGAAGTGTACCTTCGCATATACCCCAACTAACTGAGGGACTTGCGAACGTACACCTCAGTGTATCCTGCATTTTCCATTCGCCAAAAACATCAAAAAGATGCGATTGAGTTCTTTAGATGAACCCTAAAGTGTACCTTCGCAAATATCCCAACTAACTGAGGGACTTGCGAATGTACACTTCAGTGTATCCTGCATTTTTCATTCGCCAAAGTATTATCAAGAAGTGCGAACGTTACTCTCTCGCTGATGGAAGAATCTTGCGAACGAGTTTTTCACATGAGTACTGAAGTGTACGTTCGCAACTACCCCTCAATAGAAATTATTGAAGGAATAGTTGCGAAGCAAAACCAGTACCCTGCACTGAAGTGCACATTCGCAGGATCCTCCACCAGAAATCATGAGTACAAGATTATTGAAGGGAAAACTGCGAAGTAAAACCCCAGTAAACACTGGAGTGTACGTTCGCAAGTTCCTCAATTGAAAGTATGAAAAATTTGACTAAGTGTTAAAAAACTTACAGCACGATCTTTGTTCTTTTCTTTCAAGCTGCGATACCTAGCCTCCGCAGCAATGGCATCATAGTCCTTCTTCTCCATTTTGCCCTTTTGAATGTCAGGCAACCTTTCGTAAGCAGCCTCTGCGAAGCAAGCAAATTAAAGGGTTAGTACAAAGAAATGTATGAAAGTGCGAATAACAAAAAACGCGAAGCTACCTCTTTCTTCCCTAGTGCCATCCATCAGTGAGAAGGCCATAAGGAAGTCTTTGTTCACGAAGAACTCATAAAAAGGAAGCCAGTATTTGGGAAGATGATCCTTGGTTGTTCCATCGCCAAGGATCACTGGCTTCGAGGTGAAGTATTTCATTTGCTTCTCCTCGTTCTCCGTAAGGGTTCCCAATTCATGATTCTTTACTGAATTGGGAGTCCTTGTCCAAGCGGCCAGAATTTTACTTTCCTTCTCCTCGCCTGATCGAAGGTAGAAGAAGTCAGTTTTCCAGACGTTGAATTTATTTGGCTTGTCGAAGGCTGTCATGAAGCCTTCGCGGTTTGCCAACTGATACCAGCCATATAGGCACTTATTATTCTTGCAAGTGGCGAAGTACCCCAGAATGTGAACCCATGAGTTGGGTGTCAATTGCGACAAGCCTATTCCATAGGCCGCCAAGAGATGGTGGAAAAATCGTCTAACCGGCACCCTTAATCTAAGGTCCACCACGTCTTTATAAATGGCGAAGGTGCCTTCCGGTGCATCCACGATGCGATCCCCCTTCTTGGGAATTATTAGTTCGAGGCCTTGCCCTCGAATTCCTAACATCGTACTGTAAYCTGCCTTATTCGCGGTRAGCTCTYCGATCCATCCTTCACGAACCTTAAAGGATTCGGGAGTTGGGTAGCTGCGAGGTTTCGCAGGAACTYGGACAGTACGTTCGYGMGATTCAGTAACAAAGATATCCTCRGTCGATTCGTCAAGGTTAAAAGTCTCAGGTATAATATCATCTGGGTCATCATCAATATGCGAAGTAGAGGGTCCTTCGCCAGATCGGTTTTGTCTACTACTAATGCCRGYAACCCAAGCAGTTRGTTTCACCCTTGGCATGTTAAAATCCTGCACAAGGAGAGAAGTATTGGATGGATATTTATTCAGGTAGGGTTCGCATGAATGATATTGGGGAATCGAAGAACCCTGGGTCTCAACAGATCCTGGAGATGTTGGCCTGGGCTCCCCGAAGCCCCCAACATCCGACTTATTAGGGCTTGATGACGAAGACGAAGCCATGRTTATTACTTTGTAAAAAAGAATGAGAAAAATCAAAACTTCAAAGAAAAAACTATACCTTGAGTCGACGAATCGAAGAGTAAAGTCGAAGAAGAARCTGAAAGCTTTGGAACAACGAACCCTAAGCTGCGAACCGAGAAGCTTCAATTTGAGCCGAAGAAGAGAGAGAAAGCTAAAGGAATTCTAGAGAGAYGAGAGAGTAAATTCAGAAATAAATTTCTTCACCAACCTTTTCTCTCTCRTCCCTACCCCCTATTTATAGGAAAAAATTAGGGTTMTTGGGCTTGGATTTCGAATTTGAAATCCGAAAATTTGAGCGGGAATTTGAAGAATAAAATTTTGGAGGCCCACATGTCTCTGGGCCTGGTTTAAGGGCTCAACTCGAAGAAAATAAGGCCCAGATTTTTGATTCCAGTCCAACCATAATTAGGTTGGTTGGTTGGCTTTCTGACAAGTTGAGTTTGCCCATAAAGGTTAGACTTAAGCTCAACTCCCGAGGAATGAACTGTACTGAGAAGCTGGTTCAAATCCCAAGAAATGGGAAACCTCCCAAGCCATGGCACAACTTTCGAGGCCTGGGAAATTACCAGCTTATTTGTCAAAGGTAGTGCACGAAAATCGAGGAGTGGATGTTCTCGGTGCAAGGCACAAACATCGAGTAAATCCTCATTGACAGAGATCGGCACGAAAATCGAGGAAAACTCTCGTAACCAATTTTGAACATGGAAATTACTATCAAACCCTCCGAATACAAGCGTATTGGGAGCGTTTGAGGGGCAAATGATGTGGCACGTAAAGCCACGTGTTGCGTCTTGTGTGGTCGAGAAAATCCAACTTGGCATAGAACCTCGTGACACGTGTCAGAAGACGAGAGGTAGATGATCTGTCAACATTCAACCGAAAACCGGTTCAACACTATAAGAGAAACAGCTTAAGCAAGCAAAACAGGTAAAACGATGCATAGGATGGTGACAAGTGTCACACATCCGAGCCCCCAAGAGGTAAGGCAAAAGCCTATAAATACCCCTTGAGAGGCACCATTTTTCACACACTTTTTACATACAATTGAGAGCATTTACTCATACTTAAGCAAGTATAGACGTTCATCTCTCTAACTTTTCTCTAAATAGCTTAGCATTTACTATTTTCCTCCTCCCGTTACTTACTTAGGCATCGGAGGGGAGATAATCCGAAAAGGATTATTCTCCTTCTTGCAGGTGCTAAGGCGTCTCGAGGAACGTGAAGTGCCAAGCCATCTCGAGTTCCCAAGATCAAGATCAGCTCTCTTGAAGTAGCATAGAAGGGAAGCCTCCACCCATCTCTCAACCCTGAAGCAGAGGAAATCTTGTAGCTAGCCAAGCGGAAACTTGCTACAACAGAGTCCGTTACATTTACATGAGCTCAAAAGCCAAAAAATTAACCTGACACTTCAAAACTGTAAAACCTAACACAAATCCCAAAAAACAACATTTACATTTTCAGCCACTTTTTGCTGAATTTTCTCTCTCCTGCATTCCTCATCTTCATCGGATCTCTCTCCTCCTTCAATCAACGTAATCAAATCACTGTGCTGCTTCAGTGAAATGCATCAAAATCCTCTGCTGCATTAATAAACATCCTCACAACATTTTTCACAAAATTTTCTACATTAATCACCTCTACTGAAATCATAAAAAAGCAATCACATCAATAAAAAATAATATGCAATCAACAGCAAAACCAACAGATTCACCAAACTCTTCAAAAAATTCTTCAACAATAATTCAATCACAAGAATCGATAAAATCAATGGAGGTTGAACAAATAGAAGAACCAATGGAGCAATTGCAACTAGCAAATTATGAAGCACCAAATCATGAAGCTACTGAAGAAAGTGAAGATGAAAAACAAGCAATTATCAACTGTTTCTTAAGCACAGGTAAAAAAATTATTTTTTCATTTATTGTAAAAAGTAAGTACATAAATGAAGATAAGTAAGTGTTAACTGTTAAAAAACAAATAACTAGCCAGATAATTCATAAATAATTGTTTAAGAAAAAGTAAGTCATAAAAAAATAATAAGTAGCTTTTTGCTAAAAAGTAAGTGATATTAGACAAAAAGTAATTCTCATATTTACTTTAAAGATATTTTATACAGCAAAAAGTATGTCATAAAAACTAAAAAGTAACTACAATAATATAAACTCTAAAAACACAACATATACTAGCACAAAATAATTTATAAATAAGTGTTCACGAAAAAGTAAGTCATAAAATAAGAATAAATAATTGTTTAATAAAAATCAAAATAAAAGAAGAATAAGTAGCTTTTTGCTAAAAAGTAAGTCAAATTACACAAAAAGTAGTTATTGATGTGGCACGTAAAATCTACACTCCGCGTGTCCGCATTTGATTCGGCATGTGAGTCCAAGGTGGCAAGGACATCTACGCCACGTGTAGACATATCAACTAGCCACGTGTCAAAGGTCAAGTGACTTATTGAACATACAAGTTCGACTGAAACAGATCGGGCAACGTATATTAGACAGCTTAAGCAAGTAGAACAAATAAACCGACGRTGAGGATGGTGACAAGTGTCACACATTAAGGCTCTCATAGGACAAGGCAAATGCCTATAAATGCCTAAGTAGCTTGCCATCAAAAAGATTCCTAGGACTTAAGCTTCATGACTCAAATTTCAAAAAAGGGTTGTGAATTTCGGAGATAGAACTTAGAAAACTCACAAGTCAAAGGGAAAATGAGTTGCTCAAAACTCAACCAAAAGACAAAACACATTTTACACTCTTTGCCTTGAGAAAAGAAGAAAAGAAAAGAAAAAGAAAGTGGAAGGAAAAGAGAAAGAAAGGAAAAGCAAAGGAAAATGAAAATGTTTTGGGCCTTTTTGCATTTTTTCGATTTTTTTAGTTTTTTCCAACTTTGCACCAACTAACACACAAAAAACAACACACAAAACAAAAATACAAGTAACAACCAATAGTTAAAACCTAAGAAAAATGGAGAAACTTGGAGATACAGTTCACACTAATCCTTATCATCCCCTTATCCACTTTGAAAATCAACTTGGCCGAAGTCAAGGACACTARAATAAACTTCAAGGGGACTCATCAACCTCCGTACAAACAATAAAATCTAAAATCGCCGTAGGGACAACCCCTACGATGCCACAAGCACATGATCCCAAGAATGGTATCTCTAAGTGTAAAAGAAAATTCTTAGAATCTAACACGTAAGTTGCAATAAATAAAGWGAGGGAGTTAGAGAAAACTTACAAAGCCCCATCCATACTAATATCAAAGCACAAGAGCCCCCAAAARTGGGCTCACATCCGAGCTTGCAACTTGGTAAGCAAAAACAAACTCCAAAGTCAATAAATCAAATACACAAAGCAAATATATACAAACCAACAAAAAGTGAAAAACTCGTGGAACTCTCNAATAAACTTCAAGGGGACTCATCAACCTCCGTACAAACAATAAAATCTAAAATCGCCGTAGGGACAACCCCTACGATGCCACAAGCACATGATCCCAAGAATGGTATCTCTAAGTGTAAAAGAAAATTCTTAGAATCTAACACGTAAGTTGCAATAAATAAAGWGAGGGAGTTAGAGAAAACTTACAAAGCCCCATCCATACTAATATCAAAGCACAAGAGCCCCCAAAARTGGGCTCACATCCGAGCTTGCAACTTGGTAAGCAAAAACAAACTCCAAAGTCAATAAATCAAATACACAAAGCAAATATATACAAACCAACAAAAAGTGAAAAACTCGTGGAACTCTCCCCCTAATTATAACGAAACTCCATCTTGGAGTTGGGAAAACAAAAGAACAAAGGGGGGAGAAATTCACACAAGTGCGCCCTACTCCTCATCCCGGCATGGACTCAACATAAAATCAACTTCACCGAAATAATTCTCAAGAAAAGTCAACAACCAAACACAGAGGAAAAGCACACAAACTTCACAATTGGAAATCATACTCATAAAATTCTCACCTCGAACKYGGAAAAATCAAGGGAAAAACTTAAGAATGTTGATAAACCAAGCATCCAAATTCGATAACAATTCTCAAAATTATTACCAAGTTTGAACACAAAAAACTTAAAGATCCACCAACTTCCTAAGCAAAAACTATTGAAACAAAAGTGTTCGAAATTCATCAATTTGGGCAAGTAAAAATCAAGGGAAAACTTAAGAAAGTTGATAAACCAAGCATTCAATTTCAATAACAATTCTCGAAATTGTTATCAAGTTTGAACGCTAAAACTTTAATGATCTATCAACCTCTTAAGCAAAAACCGAAGAAAACAAAAGTGCCCGAAATTGAAAATTGTTTGAGTGGAAATGTAGAAAATTGAATGTGATGAATTTTGGAGAAAATTTCGTATGATTTGGTTGAAAAATGAAAGAGATAAAAGGATTGGAAGATGAGTTGTGTGAGGTGTGGGGTGGGTGGGAGTGAAAACAATTCAACTTTTTACAAAGTTAAAAACTCCTACCAAACACTTGACACCTTCAAAACACTCCAAAACTCCTCCAAAAACCGAAAACAACACCTCCAAGTCACAAATACACAAAACAAAACCACAACACAAATACACCGCCATCTTCCACACATCGATCAATCCTTCAACCAAAAGCTCGAAAGGCATACGCCTTGAGCAAAACAAAAACCAAAAAGGTTGAACACAAGTACACAACAAAAATAAAGGCAAACACAACCCATACACACAACGAAAGCCCTAGCATAGAGCTACAACACACAATCACAAGAGAAAAGGTCGAAGCCCTCGGGGTGCCTCCCAGAAGCACTTCTTTAACGTCACTAGCTTGACGRATCYTTCCCATTACGGGGGATCCTTTAGCAACAACAAGCGAAGAAGTGCACTAGGCACTTGAGCGAACTCACTAATCATGCATACAAATTAAAAGAGTCATCAAAAGTGAAATGAGAAGAGAGTTGGGCACTTCTCAAGTACTCATAGGGGAATCTTTCCTTTTGCTTTCCATTCACCCCCTTTGAGACTTGAACGAGCAATAGAGTGCCCATACCAAAAACCTTACCATCATTACCATCCATTGGGACACAAGAACCACTTGAGCCAACATCTAGCTCGAACTTACCATTATCATTATCATGAAGCTCGCTATCCTTGGGCTCTTGCTCTCATGTGCTCTTTGCTTCACACCTTCAACTACTTCACAAGGCCACAAAGAAAAACTAGCATGATATGGTTAGCTAGCTTCAAGCATGCTTCCAAGTCAATCACAAGAATGAGAGAGAAAACCAACCACATTACTCTTACCACTCATAGAGTTAGCAACTCCTTTCTTACCAAAGGTGACCTTTTCCTTGCCCACTATAAAGCTAATGGAGCCTTGCTTGACATCAATGCAAGCACCGACGATGGCTAGGAAAGGTCTCCCCAAAATCAAGGAGATATTGGAGTTGCTCGCCACATTTATTACCATAGAGTCATTTTTTATCATGTGCCCCCTCTTTCCGATCTTGAGGAGCACATTTTCGGCCACCCCAACCGGAACTTGGTTGGTGTCGTCCGAAAATTTTACGGTTGTGGTMCTGGACTTGAGAGTGGTGACACCCAATTTTTGGAACACCGGGTATGTCATCACAATAATCCTCGCTCCTAGATCACAAAGCGCATCTCTTATGAGCAAGGAACAGAAAATGTGACCGGATCTCTGAGTTTTTCTGGGATCTTTCGTGGGGGTTCCACCTTTGTTTCCACTTTCCTCTCTTGCCCAAAATTGGAAGTCTCACCCACGAAATGTGGACTTTGATTCCAGTAAAAATGGATTTCATGTAGCATTCCCCTTTGTAGAATTACACGTCAATTAAGGYAAATTAGCATTTGGATAAAATATGTTATTATTCCTTGGAAGTTGTATTATTCTTTTAATTTATTTGAGATGTGTGCAAAAAAAATTAAATACTTCCTCCGTTTTCTAATACATGCAACAAAGGGGAATATTTGTGAGAGATAAAAAAATTTATTTGTTYCAAGTATTGGTAAACGGAGGAAGTAATTTTTTTCATATTTACAAACGAGTGGATGAGATAAGTTTGATTCGAAAATCAAGAATGATGAGTAAATAAATAAGGGGTAAAAGTAACATTAATCGATWAAAAAAAAGTTAAGTATGAAAAAGAAAATGTAAAGAATGAAAAAGAACACCTAAAAGGAAACGTAAAAAAACAAATCGAAACGGAGGTAGTAACATATACGTAGTAGTAATTTAGAAATGGAGAGAATGCAAGTTAAATAATTTTACCAATTTTTAAAGGAAAGTGTAAAAAACAAATTTTATTGTTACCTGAAGCATGACTTAAATGACAGCAAAGGATAACATGATATGGTCCAAAATCTGGCCCCATTAAAAATGTTATCATTGATAAAAAGAAACGAAGTAGTTGTACATATTTTTGGAGAGGATATGGATCGGAGTACATCATTACTATTTACTAACAAAGGAAAGAGAAGCATACATGGAACAAATGAAATGAACACATGACACATTCAATGTTACATTGAAAGGGAAAGGTTACATTTAATGACGTTTGATAGCTGAGATGAGAACAACAACGAGTAAAATTGCCAGGCCAATGTAGGAAGCAAGGATGGCACCACCACCATGGCCGCAAAATTTTTGGAATCTGTCGCAGATTTTATTCCAACGTGCGTGTTTATTCCCATTCTTAGCTAACTCTGCCATAAATGTTGCTGCAGTTGTTCCGCCTGATAATAGAGCTATGTTTATCTGCATTATTATTTTACCATTATTATTTTACCATTATCATTTCATGTCAAATTAGCTTATAGATTWGTTTTAAAATAGGAGGAGAGATGATTACAATGTCTAAAATGGAGATAACCATGAAGCGGATTCCTTTTGGGTCGATTTTGTTCCCCAAACATTCCACAGCCAACGCCAACAAGTTTTGCAAACTTGCTAATCCATTTACTACCACAAAGAATCTGAATTTCACCAACACCAATCTCATTAGTAATTCTAGAGTATTTACAAGTCAAAAGACCACCAATACATGTCACATATCTAGAAACTCTCTCTGTTGCACTAAACTAAATTCATGTCACTATTACTTTACACCTTTGCAAATGCATAATTTACAAGTCAAATATCTTAAAAAATTTAAACATATTAGGCAGTCATTACCAATTTTTGTTAAAAAAAAACAATTATCAATTGATTTCCTATTTGATTTTCACACTTTTCTAGTAATCTATCAAACAAACAATTAAATAACTACTATGTACGCCACATCACAAATTCCTCATCAACAATAGTAAATGATTCTCCGATTTTATAATACCTAAAGCCGTGTGCAAAAACCAAATAAGTCATGCATAATGGAATAAATTTTATTTACAATAAATTATTTTATTTTTAGAAATCCGCAATAAGTCATCGAGTTTTCTACACATATAGTGCATCAAATGGATTATAATTATATTCCACGATATATTATTCACCAATTTGTAGTGCAAGGGGAAAATACTTCGTATATGATATTTAACGTGAATCACGTTGTGTACATATTACAAAACATTATGAAAGAGCTTATAATAGGACAATATGCGAAACAATAACTAAATCAATCGTATCAAATTGAAGCGAAACGGTAATTTAACCAAAAAAAAAAAAAAAAAACTCACATGTTTGAGGGGGTGTCTTGAAACCTGGCAGAAAGTGTGGCTTTGAGAGAAGTAGTACCAATTGTAGCAACCACAAAAGTTTTGGTTTCGTTGTTAAGCACCATCACAATTGTAGCAGCCAAAGTGGCCAAAAGACCCATTACTCTTAGCAACAAAATCACCTTGTATTTGCTCCCTTTTGTTGATGACCTCAATGAATTGTAGCTAACATTATCAGACTTTTCAACATCTAGTTGAGCCATGATATCTTCTTATTATGTTTAATTGAACTCTCTAATTAAAATGGATCAAACACTAATAATGATTATGCAAATAAAACCCTAGAATGAATTCTTATATACTAGCATTAATTTTGAGGAGTTGGTTGTTMAGAGAAAGATTTCTAGTAAATTATGGTCTTCAAATTGGGACAAAACTTGTGAGAATTAGTTTCAAAGGGTGGTATAACAATAACTTCTTCCGTTTTTTCAAGCTTAATTATTTCTTAATGGTAGTTGGGAAGATTGATCAAACTACTCTAGCTAAATAACTCAAGATTCCAAGGTATAAATATAGTAGTTAACTTTTTTTGGTTGTTTTACGAGTTAGCAATTTTGCTACTCCGTAGTTTAACACCCTCAATTTAGGCATGAAAGTTTGGCATGTTCGTATAAATATAGTACTAATCTTACATCATATTATTCTCAACTAATCTTGCTAATTTCCCTTTTTTAGTGAGTGGCAATGTGGCAGATTATGAAGTAGGTTG
>SNQN01004906.1:0-15687 GCA_008642245.1 Bassia scoparia | reverse complement strand
TTCCTCTGCTGCGACTAGAACGTTTTGCTTCCAGTTTTGATGCTATAGATGTTACTCCTTTCATCCTTTGACACTTTATAGCTTTAGGAGATTCTTTATTAGATTCTCTCATATCATTCGAGTCATCATTAGCTTGCATTTCTGCATCTGCAATGATGGATATGGAAACTTGAAAGTTTAAAGTACTGCAACTTTTGAAAAAGAGCCTCTGAAGCAACAGACTTAATTATTGTATTGTAAAAACAACTAGATAATACCGATTTACATATTTTATTAAACAATGATGAGAAGTGAACTTTAAAGACTTGGATTAGTTGGATGTGGAAGTAAGAACATAATTAAGCAACATTACAATTTGCATTAAGTATATTTGAKACATTATTGTTTTGGTTCAAATCTCTGCATTTTGTTTATCTTTTATTAACATTTGATATTAAAATAAAGCAGCTTTCACATTAAACAAAATCATTCTAGGATTTTTAGTTGCAATTATCTCCCAGATGTTAGCATAATGGTATACTTTATATCAAACAAAGGAAACTAAAGCAAACCATGACTGTAATCATGGCCCTCTATTGTATCAACATCATGCGCGAGAAAAACGGATACTAATGTATCTTCAAATTTACTTCCAAGAGTGACAAAGTGACAACTGACAACAACCATAGAATGGTCTTTGTGCATACAACCACAGCTGAAATTGTCATCTTACATAATAGCAAATCCTATACTTAAAGCAGTGCTGTGAAATAACAGTAAAGCATGAATGCAAGCGAACACTTTATGTGTCAGTCTGGATTACTTATACTTTTGACAAAGTATCAAAAAAGATAACAGGAGAAATTACCTGCCAGTTTAGCTGTGGGTTCATTTTGTGTGACATGGATTGGTAAGCCTGAAGCAACTTCCATACTCTTGTATATGTTCACTAGGTTGTCCATGTGAGGAGCAGGTCGAATTTCTGCAGTACAAGATGCTCATTTACAGGAAAGATATTGTGCCACTAGARAGACACGAACTGACATAAATTGACCAGATTGTACTGCCTAATCAATACTACTTGCAAGTTGCAACCCTAAATTTCATTGCATTCTTATATCAATGTCTCAATGAACAGCCTTTCACATCTATTCAATCGGAGACTTTAAAAGGTTCAAGATTCAATCACTACCTGTTATTTTNTTCATTCCTAAATGATCTACCTATTTCACTTTAGTACGTATGTCAATGCACATTTTATTTGGATTATATCTTTAATTAGATAATAAAAATGTAAAAACTAGATATTCTTGGGTTACTCATCAAAATAAATCAAATAAAACCGCATGACTATATTTTGGCTTATATTTTAGAAGAAATTTAGAAGATTCTCTTATTGTGAATAATGCCAAAATTTCAAATGTATAAAATATTTAAGAATGGAGGAGTATTAGGTCTGTATAAATTGTGAATTAAAAAAAATACTATAACACTTAATGATACATGGCAATGGGAGACCTTTTTTTTTTACAAGGGGAAAAAGCTAAGAGATCAGCCTATAGCTGAGGTCCTAGCCAAATTATCATAAACAACCAAAGTCGCATTACAAACATATCTAGGATAACTATTACAATCACCAAACATTAAAAACACAAGTTTATTAGGGAGAGAGAGAAGATCTGGACTTTGAATATGGCAATGGGAGACCAAGTGATGTCTATCTTTGTGTAAACTTATGGGGTGTTTATTTGAAGGGATAAGGAGGTAGGGATAAGGATAAAAAAGAAGAGATTAAGAAATGTGTTGTTTGTTTGGAAGGATAGGGACAAAATGACCCCTTATCCCTTGAAAATAATACCTAGCCTAGGGGTGGTTAGGTATAAGATGGAGGAATAAAATTATTTAATAAAATGACCATTTTGCCATTAATGAATTGCAAGGGAAAAAAAAGTGTATAAAAATAATAAGGCTACARTAGTAATTTCATTATAAATCTCAATCTTATTCCC
Organism: Bassia scoparia; assembly: GCA_008642245.1. NCBI lineage: Eukaryota > Viridiplantae > Streptophyta > Magnoliopsida > Caryophyllales > Amaranthaceae > Bassia > Bassia scoparia. Next base: position 13,699 of record SNQN01004906.1, on the reverse strand, counting down.
AACTCTTARCAAACAAAAGKTAGTCATATATTTATCCTTATCCCTCCTAACAGTTCCTTATCTTTGTCCCAATATCTTATCCTCTTTATCCCTATTCCCCTAGCCAAACACCCTGTTAAGTCATTCGTATGGAGTAATTATCTAGACAATATAATATTAAGAGGTGTGGAATTATTTTTCAGAAAATGAATAGACTCACTTGAATATCATATTAAAGATTAAGAAAAAATGCTAAAATAAAATAGAATGTGAAGAGGATGGGTCGTTCAAGGAGAAAACTACAATAAAAAAAAAACAATAAAAAAAACTCATTGAATAGGCAAGACATGCATTATAATGAAAGACGTGACATAGGTCGCGTTCAAGTAAAGGTTTCATGAGATTGGAGTGCTAAACGAAATCTACAAATACTTGAATCGAAATTCACATTTCACGTGAAGTTTCGGATTTACCCTTCCTTTTTCCCCCCTCCCTAATCACCCAACACCACCCTTCACACCTCACCCAACACCAGTAGCAACCAGCWACCACCACCCAAGGCATCTTACCTCCGACAACCACCACCCAAGGCATCCTACCACCGGCAACCACCACCCAAAACCAATTAAAAACCTTTTTTTTTTAAGGAGACCTTGGCGCCTTGGCTAGGCGCACAAACCAAGCCAAGGCAGCCATGCCTGCCAGGCATGGTTGCCATGGTTTGTGCGTCGCGCCAAGGTATTTTTTTAATTTTTTTATGAAAATGAAGTCCAACTCAAGGTGGCGCCTGAGATTGGCGTCCAACCCAAGGTGGTTGCGCCTGACCCAGGTGTGGCTGCCTTGGGTTGGACGTCAATCTAAGGCGCCAGCTTGAGGCTGCCATGGATGACGGGGGTTGTGGCTATGAGTTTGGCTGCCATGGATGGTTGTGGTTGCGAGGTGGGGTATGGATGGGTGGGTTTGGTGGTTCGGTGGTTACAAGGTCGCTTGGTGGTGGTGGGTATGTTTGTGAGGGTAAGGGTAATAAGGGAAGTTCACACGAAAAGTGGATGACGATTCTAGTATTTGTGGACTTCGAATAGCATTCCCCTTTATGAGATGATGACACATGTGACATGTCAATTGCAACTCTGGAATTATATTACTAATTTTAATTGATTGATTTGGCAAATAATTTTGTGAAAACTAATCTAGTATTGCAATAAATATGGAGTGGTGAAGTATGTTGTATTTTTATTGTGAAAAATCAAAATGGTAAGACACGTAATCTAGTATTGCAATAACGTTGTTGGTTCCTACTATTTGTACGTTGATAATATAATCCATATGAATATATTATCCCTGTAATTAGGCCGTATAATTAGATTTAATTATCCTTTGCATGTTTGTCGGAATGATCATGAAATTCCTATAGTTAGGTAAAATCATTAGCAGCAAACAAGTATTATTATTGAACAAAATCCAGTACCAATCTCACATGGAAATAGTCTAAATTACACCCTACTATCACGGAACAAACACAAAACCAAACATGAAGTTATCAAATAAAAGACAATGCCCAAATAGTAACCTATTGAATTCATGCCAACCTTTACATTGCATGTTACAAGACATCCACTTTTGTGTTTTTGTTGTCATTAGCCCTTTTCAACATATACTTAATAAATCTTCCACCTTCATTGCAAAAATGCATCATTTTAGGGTGACTTCATCTCCTAATCTTATTCCAATGTCTACCACTAGCACCAATCTTGAAGATTATAGCTTAGAAGGTATTAATCTTTCTTTTTTGTTATCTTTTTCATTGTTCGGTGTGATCGAGTCGAATAGAAATGTTACGAAATGGTTGCACGTATGATCCTAACATGCAGCTTGTTTCAAATCCATTGTAGGTGTTGTAGGATTCGGATAGAAATGTTTCATATATTCGAAATCATGTTTGAGGCATATATCGTGATTTATTTTGTTATTGTACGTAGGTATTTCAGCAAATGTGAAACTGCTACTAAAGCTAATTCAAGAACATCAGGAGGCATCTCAAAAGGGGAACATAGATGAGAGAAAAGCAGAAAGATTTGCAGGAATAATGAGCATCCTAGACGACGTTAAGGCAAGGCTGCAGAAAGCTCAATCCACAGGCAGGAAAAGCAAGGCTGAGCTAAGGCGTTGCTACACCGATGTAAAAATCAATCAACCTCCAAAAGATGGTCAAAAGAAGGATGAATCGTTGATGTTGGATGATAAGGAGAAGCTTAGAAGGGATCTGAACACGAGTTATGCAGCYCAAAAACGACTAGGAGTTATGTGTGCAAGCTTAGGAAGGGAGAAAGACATTATAGCGAGGGAGCTTACCAGGAAAGTACAAGAATTGAACGAAATGGAGCAGCATGTTAATGATCTAAGGGTACAAAATGAGAAATTAACAGCTAAGATACAAACTTGTGTAGCAGAGCACAAAGAGTTTAAGAGAAAAGATATTGAATCGGAAAATGACATCAATTATGCAGTGTTTCAGCATAGGAATAAGGAGCTTTCGGAGCAACTTCTCAAGTCTCTGGAAGGTTATAAGACAATGAAGAGGAAACTCAAGGAGGTACAAGAGGAAAGGGATGAATTGTTAGCTGCAATGGAAGATGTAGAAGATGAAGTTGAACAAAATGTTCAATTTCTTTATGATCTTAAGCAATGTGTTGATTTTTCTACTTCAGGCGAACAAACTAGTGAAATTATAGAGAAAATCGATTTGTTGGAGCATGCTTTACATGCTCTCAAAGTCAAGACATCGTCAACTGCAAGGCGAAAAGGGAAGCAAAAAGTTTGAGAGTTGAGGCTTAAATCATTTGCATAGTCTGTTTTTGACATGTTTCGTTAATGGTGGAAGGAGTCGTATTTTTGTTATTTTGTTTTTTTAAGAAAGGATTTCTAGGGATCCATATGTATAATACCAAAACAAACAAGGAACAAAGGTTTTTTTTTTTCCCTGTATATGATACAATAACATCAAGATTATACTCATACACAAAACTTTTTATTATTCGTTCAGAGTATGGCTGATGAAACTAATAACTCTGCAAAATTTAATAAGCAGTATATTACACACAGATCGCTTGACCGATAACTTCATAAACCATAAGTTAAAACAAACTATACATATGTTGCGAGTTGCAACTAGCCACCAAGTCACCACAAATTTGCACGTAATTTAAGGATCTTGATGGTAGATGTTCCAAAAGCTGCAATTAAGGGAATCATGCCCACTCAAAGATCTTGTAGTTTGTGTCCTGCTATACAATTCATAACCCATGAGTTAGTCGCGAGTTTCGCTCCACTGGAAATGGCAATAGCTTCTGCTTCCGATCTCCTCCGGTCTAGAATCATGTCCTTTTTGCGGAGATCACAATTAGCAGGCAGCTCAATGCTGTATATTATGACAGTTGATGCAGATGACAAAAAAGAAACTCCAATTCCACGATTTTCTGCAACAGGTTTCCTGTGTAGTACAAATCCTCCAGCTACACTTATAAGGTCTTGTAAATACCCCCTGTATGAAGGTTCAAATTCTCCAGTGAAATAAAACTTGAACCCAGCAAAAAGCTTTGATTCCTGCAATTGAGTATTGTCAAGTATCAAACCATCAATGAACAATTAAGTTGAAATAATATTATGTGCACATTCAAAGTACTAGGTTCAAATACTTCAAAATGTTCTACAGGAAACATTGCTGAAAAGTTCAAGCCAATACTCTGCAACTCATCAAGGAATTATAATGCTTCTAGGTTTTTTTCTTGGTCGAAACCATAAAAGGCTGCGGTGTAAATGAGATTTGAATTCACACCCTGGCCTCTCAGGTAATACTTCCAAATATGGTTGTTAAAATCTCTCTTAATTGATGAAACGATGTAAATCGCAACTAGAATCTTAATCAATTAAAAATCTCATCAAAATCTTAAAATCATCATTTAAATCTTACGATTTTTACGATTCTAACAAAACTTCAAAATTCTATTAAAATAATGGGTCAAGCCTTTTCTTATATTGTTTCTCTTACATTCAATACTCCGTATGAATTTTATCAAACTTACCCAATTTGCTTTTGTTAAACTATGTTTCAACATCTACAATAAAATTAGTAGTTCTTTAAATACATGATTGCACTTCTAATCTTAAGAGTATTTAATGATTTATTATATATGACCTAATAATTACTCCCTTCGTAACGCAAAAAAAAGCAACAATTGATTTTTCACGCATTTTGAGGAAGAAATTTAACATAGTAAACGAGCAAATTAAGCAGAATAATTTGAACACAATAAACTAATAACCCAATTCTGCATTGTATTAAAATTATTTTGACTAATTTGCTCGTTTGCATTGTTAAATCTCTTCCTAAAACTACGTGAAAAGTCAATTGTTGCTTTTATTGCGTTACAGAGAGASTAATTWATACTTTTGAAAAGTTTTTTAATGGGAAATAATCTTACAATTTTACGATCTAATTCTAACATGCATTTCCGGTTAAATTAAAATCTCGATTTTAACAACCTTACTCCCAAAGCATCACCAAGTAAGCATATTTACAGGCCTCATTCAGATTATGAAGTTAAATTTAAATTTCAGATTGACCCATTTAAAGTAGGGATAACCCATTTTGCAAAGTACGAAGTAAACAAATATGAAGCATAGGTCAAGAAAAAGGGGACTGAATATTTATTGACTATTGATTACAAAGACAAAATTAATTGGCTTCATCATAAAATGGCTTCATAATTAATTGGCTTCATAATACGGCCCAATGTACCAAGACGAAGCCCAAGGAATCAAGTCAGTAAGCCCGCARAGTCAAAGAGCATAACTGCCACCCGACAAAATAGGAACGTGGAGATGCACTCTAGTCAGCAACTACTCCCACAAGAATCGGTCAAACTTTTAAGAATCAAGCCAAGAGACAACCACAATACTTCAACAAACCTTATATCAATCTGATGCAAGTGATCTGGCAAGCCAAGTAGGCAAAAAAAATTCGGAGAGCGAAAAACACGACCAATTGACAGTTTTACAGCAACAAAAAGACCCTTTTTTGGTTTAATAAACAGAATTTAACATTTAACATGAAATAGTGATGGAATGTGATTCTCTTTTCCTTCTATACTATTACAAATCAAATTTGACTTATGATCTAATGAACCTTATATGAATCTGAAACAAATGATCTGCGGGACAATTAGCAGAACATTTTGGTAAACAAGTACTTGAGCAATTGACAACAATGAAAGGCCCCTCTTCAGTTTGGTAGATTGATTTTAACATTTGTGCATAAATGTTTAAAAGAGATTTTTAATTGTTTATTATAAACATATACTACATATGCAATAAAAGGACAATCTAATTGAATAATTTCTGATAAAATATACCTCATTTAGAAGTCTCAATCTTCCTAAGTGAGGGCCATTCTGGACTCCATAAACATCACAAGCAATTTCATAAGGAGTCTCCTCGACTAGCCGCATGGCATCCTTACAAGCTTGAACCCCTACAAGTTCATAACACACTAATTATTAATTGATATAACGCAAAGTTACCAACCAATTGATATTAAAGAAATTGCACTGACATTTGATGCTTAAAATCCATTTTCCTTCAAGAATCCCCATCAATACTTTAAGTGTTCTTTTACATGCTCCACTTTCATCTGTTGATGCAATAATATGGGTAACACTTGGATTCCAGCTTTTCATTAACACAGCTCCAGATGACTTTGCTAATTCAGAGACAGATTCCTGCAGATCACACTTTCAGTAGTTAAAGAACTTGACGCATTTGTATTTTTATTGACATACTTCTAACAAAATTAATCATATGACCTTCTCAATGGTTGCAAGAGCTGAACAGCAGAGGACTAGTTTTTCAGATGGCCGCTCACAATTCCACTTATTTGCACTAGTAACATGTCTAGCTGTAACTTTCGGTCTTTGGCAGCGAACTTTCCTGTTGTAAAAGATTTAAATGCATTATTAAATTACAGAATTTCAATATTAATGTGATTAAAAATTATAGAAAGACATATAAGAATGGTTCGAGATGAACATACCCCTCAGGATTACATTTTCTTTTTCTCACTTGTTGTATTGGCAATTCATTGGGTAATTTTGAAGCGGCGTGGAGAGGACATAAGACGACAAAATGATCCTGTAGGAAAAGAGACATTTTAAGTGAAACATTGACTAGGATTCACATAATTCATTGGCATTAATCAAGTAAGTACTTACAGTATCCCATCGACACTCTCGAAGTAATTTAGCACAGGGGACATGGAAGCTTTTGCGACAACTCTTCTCATAACAACCCAGAGCAGCCCCTTTCACTCCACATAAGGAGCACTTAATCCTACGACTTCTTGTCAATTCTTCTTCAAGGTTAACCGCAATGTTATCTTCAAAGTAAACATTAGGTGCCCTACACAAGTAATGTGCGATTTTTATCAATCAAATTACCGCATATTAATCCCTGGTCAAATCTAACAACAGTGCAGTTTCTTCTTATGGTGAAAACAGGAGCCAGAATTGCCCTGTTATTGAAGATGGATTTACAAACATCAAAATCCTATTATTAATGCCTGTTTAGTTTTGGTTTACTAATCATGAGCGAATATGAGTTTGACACTGTGCCAGGAATGCTGTTAGATGAATCTAGAACTAYAACTTTGACAAAAATCTCATTTAACCTATCATACACTGTCAGAATGTTACAGTAAACACCTTCAAAAAGAGTCATAGATTTGTACCCAATGCTCAAGGTTTTAGCCACAGCAGGYCTGGGAAGGTATATGCTACAGTATGCAGTCTTATATCTAATTTATAGCAGAGGCTGTTTCCAGGAATTAGACAGATTACACCTCCATTGTAATTTATTAAAAAGTAGACACAATAAGGTTACAWTTTATTGACATACACATAATGAGAGTCATAAATAGTTTAATCATGAGTTATTAAATTAACATGAATATTACACCCACAAAATTAAAGCCAGGGTATAAGATGCCAACTTAAATGGATGTGTCATGACAAGARATGTTGAAAAACAGACTACTTGTTTTAGTTTCAAGTAACTTACCATTCAGTACAGTTTTTGTGTGAGTGAATGACAGAACTTCCACTGTGATTTGCTGCAACTGGTCTTCCTTCAGCATAGTGAGCCATCTCTCCAGTAGCCTGCAGCGATAGATCCATAGATTAAACAAGTTCCTCAAATGTCCTCAAAGGATATTGTGATATATACATTGCAAATTTATGTAAACAAAACTACCTCTGTCTCTTCAGTCYAATGGCAGAAAGCACATTTGATGGAGACTGCATCACATTTGCGCAAAACTGGCACATCTTTGTTGCAATTTTCCTTTCCTTTTTTAAGGATAAGTCCTAATTTGTCATTATTAGATTTTTCTGGAACACTACCCACTGCAACTTGTGTTGCAGTTCCTTCTCCATCAGAAACCTTTCCTCTCAAATTTTCATCAAGAGAAATCGTTTTTCCAAACATGGATTTTAATTGGAAAATTTCCTCAGCTTTATAGCTCTTTCCAACTCCATGAGGGTTTTCATGAAACATCTCATTAGACAAATTGGATTTTTCTGTCATGACTATAGACTGGGCAGGATTTTTCTTCTGCTTCTTTCTTTTCAATGTGTGATCTTCATCCCTACACTCCATGCTATTATAATTCATTTTTAAMTTTTTCAGTTTCATATCTGTAAAGGTGCCTCCTTTACTTCTGGAAGAAACAGGCAACTCWGAAACAACAGCATCACCAACTACATTTACCGACCTAGCATTATTTGAATTACCATGTCCTTGTTTAGAACAACTAGCAGCTTTTAAAGTCCCTGGAACCATTTCAGTATCAGCGCCTTTGCATTGCATCAAGTCATCAGGTGTCTTTGGACTATTATAGTTCCCTCCAACCTCCTTGTTTTTCTTTTGACGTTTATTTTTCCTTTCATTGCTTTCTTTTCCACCTCTCATGGAGGGAAATCCACACCCATTTCGACTATCTTTGCCTTTTCTTCTAGAAAATGCAGTATTTTGTGGCTCATTGTCCATGTTTTTTATTTTTACTCGCGGGCTGGCATTGGTCAGCTTCTCTTTGATCATTCTGCTGTCAGCAGCTGTGTCTCTTGAGACTGCAGTTTCTGAATTCTTTTGAAGCATTGCATCACAATCTTTTTCTTCATCCTGCATTCCAYTCAAGTTAAATCCTGAAGCCAGAAAGGCATCCGGCACATACGAAAGAACAATGGAAACTGAAGGGATAATGGATCAGTATCATAGATTATGACACGTAAGGTAAGTCCACTGCTATTACCTGCTTCTTCCAGGGGCTTGAACAAAGTTCAGGAGAGCATTCTCTTTGTGTCCATTCAAACATCTCACTATCAAGATGCTCTACATAGCACTTTTTTGGAGGTGGCTCCTACCAAAATGGTCAGTTGATAAGTTAGCATTTTCAATAAATTAATGAAGAATACTTGAAGCAGATAGCTAAATATGGTGGGGAAATAGACCTGGCTAGATTGTGCATATAGCTCAATGTCAACCAAAAAGATTGTGCATATATTGTGCATATAGCTCAATTTATGGTAAGCTGCAGGAATAAGATCTTAGCAAGCAACCAGAAAGATAACTGTTTTCTTCTATGGTAGGAGACACACTTAGCACATGTACTTCATATTTAATATACTCTACATTCAACTTGAAGCCAATATGACAGAAAATGAGTAGTTACCTTGGAGGAAATCTCTGGTGGTACATCATCGTCTGAATCCTTCAGATCACTAAAAGACGGGGCTTTTCCCGGGGTACATGACAATGGCAGCTGTTCCTCATCAATCTGCTGACTTGACCTTTCATTTTCTCCTAACCAGAAAAAAGGTGACAATCTTGAGCTTTCTTTCTCGGTTGAATGTTGATCTTCACTTGGAAGAGCAGAACACTCATTGGTAAGATGGCAGATTACTTTGTTGTGACCAWGGCCATCCTTTGCTTGTCTTGCTGGAGTTTCTGTGATGGGAGACTGAGGCACTAGAACCCTCTTATTTGCTGAAAAAGAAGAATTTCCTCTGCTGCGACTAGAACGTTTTGCTTCCAGTTTTGATGCTATAGATGTTACTCCTTTCATCCTTTGACACTTTATAGCTTTAGGAGATTCTTTATTAGATTCTCTCATATCATTCGAGTCATCATTAGCTTGCATTTCTGCATCTGCAATGATGGATATGGAAACTTGAAAGTTTAAAGTACTGCAACTTTTGAAAAAGAGCCTCTGAAGCAACAGACTTAATTATTGTATTGTAAAAACAACTAGATAATACCGATTTACATATTTTATTAAACAATGATGAGAAGTGAACTTTAAAGACTTGGATTAGTTGGATGTGGAAGTAAGAACATAATTAAGCAACATTACAATTTGCATTAAGTATATTTGAAAAGAGAGGATTGATGTATGGCCGAGAAATCCCTTATTACAGCCATTATAACACGTTGTACGCGGCACTGCGCGGGATAGTGACTTACCTTAGGATGTGATCAAATTACCACATGCACCAAGATAAAATCCCCCTTAAGGTTGATCTCGCATAGACATGCCAATTGAGACAAGGTGCCTAAGACTTTGACCTATTGGAAGGTCAGCAAAATTTCATTGATATTGAATATGGAATACGAGACTTTTCAAGTCTGTCCACTCACCAATGTGATATCCCAGTGAGTCGCCAAAAACTGTAGGGCTTCGCCCGCCTTAGGCCAAGGGCGTTGACTCCAGTTCAGTGTCATGGAGTTTGAGCCATTGGAATCCGCATGTGAATGCGTTGGGTGTGTCGTCGAATTGGGGGATCGCACCGTGCCTAATGGTTATTACAGGACCCCGAAACATTGGGCCAAATATGGCCCACGTCCATCAAGTACCAGCGTCGGGTTCGGGGACATTGGTAACGAATCAGATTGTCCAATTCGCCCGCATGTAGCGGCCTCTATTCGGTCTCATTATAAGTTCCATAAATCATAATTGATTTCAAAAGAGCTATTGATTTGACTTTGAAAGTGCAATTGATTACTAGGTGGGTTGCTATTATGTAGCAACCAAAGACTTCTGCAATGGATAAGGCGAATCAATTGATTGGTTTAGTCAATGTTAATAAGGTGCTTGAAACCGGTGTCCAATGATTATCTGACTTTTAATGTGACACATTAAATTCCAGGTCTTGTTTAAACAATATATACACAGTGTGATTGGAATATATATAACATGAGAATGAAAAAAGTTGTAAGGCATAATTATGTATGGTCTCCTCACTTGTACGCCAACATCGAATTGTTGAATAAAAACTCAAGGAATCGCCTTTCGATGAATTCTAATCTGAGACAAACAAACGAGTTGTTTGACAATAATAATATTCTAAATAAATAATGAAACCAAGAAAAAAAATGGAAATAAATGAAAATTATTAAGAAAAACCTACTATATTACATGAAATTAACAAGTGAAGTTTCTACATTCTTTAATTGAATTAAACTCAAAATAATGGTTATAATCGATAAAGAGACAAAAGAATTGAAAAAGAAGCTGAAAGAAGTTTTTCGTGAGTAATCTCAGATTATATTACCCTTACTCGCTTGTTGATTCGAAGAGAATCGGATGCTTGTTGAAATCGAATGTGTTTTGAGTGTTTTGATGTGTTTTGAGAGTGTATGATTGTGTCTTGTGATTGAGTCTTTGAAATGTGAGTTCTGAGTCGGAATGTGCTATCAAGAGTCGTGTCCCGGACTGAGCAGGCAGCAATATTTATAGGCACTGAGGCAATTTTGGAAGAAGGGAACCCTGCTATATACGCTGGGTGAGCGGATATACGCTCATGGGAGCGTATATACGCTACATTCCAGCGTATATACGCTTCTTATTTCCATAGATTTTTGGTAAAAAACGTATATCTTGTTATGAGGTTATACGTGCGATGTGGAGCGCTATATCGCTCACAGGACGACGTATATACGCTCAACTAATTTCGTATATTCTTCCCCAAAAACCTCGAAATATTTCGATTCCTCGTTTTAATCGTGATTTCCCTTGATTCGAGCACCTAGACATCCTTGCTCTCCAAGCAAGGATTTCCTAGAACTGTTTCTAGAAGGTCCACGTATTTCCGGATACTTTTTCTAAATTTTCACGTATTCTTCTTGCGTATTCTGCTATTTAAACTTGCAAAGAATTCAATAGAATACATAGAAAAATCAGAAAAAATAATTTAAAATATTGGCGGATTCAGAAAATGTGACCGCACAGATGGAAAACAAAAAGACCGAGAAATCGCCAAGCTTTAACTGTTTTGAAAACCTTGAAACCTTGTGAGTTAATCGAAAAACCGAAAAAAATATGGTTGCCTTGTAAGTACCTTTGCTCAATAGTTCCGAGTACGACTTCACGTATTTCCAACTTTCGTGAGTTCAAAAAGCTATCTTTCTGAGTCGAACAAACGCGAGACGGGTATTGTTCATATACACGGATTACTCATTTGAGACACATTTTCAGGTGTCTACAATAATCCAAACGCAGCGTTGATTTATCACGCACCATAAACAGACCTCAGAATGGTGGTTTTGTTGAAAGAATTGGCGGTATTTGAAAATTTCGAAAAATTTGACCATTTCTCAAATTCCCACCATTCTTCTTCCCACAATCTTCTCCCTTCTTATCAACGCCTTTCCCTCTCTCTTTCACTCCACGAAACGCCTATCGATTCAATTTCAATCCTTCACAATTTTCGCATCAATTCTTATATTTTACGATTTACCTTCATCCTCTTCCCTCAAATACCCAAACCCGAAAACCACTTTTCTTGTTCATGTCTTTTTTTACTCTCGAAAAAAGATAAAAAATGGCGGATGCTTTATACCTAGAGAAGATGGAAGGAACTCAAATGCCCCATTCGGTAACAATCTTTCTATTTTTCTTCTGTTTTATTTGTTCTTATTCAAAGATCTGTACTGGTATACTTAAATTCAATATTTGATAGGAATTTATCGAATTTGATTTTGCAGCTTGAGTTTACTTGCTTCTGCTGCTTCTCTCACCTGCAACCATGTTCTGCAAGTAAGTTTCGATGTTTTTTTTTTCTTTTATAAAATTTATTTTGTGGGAATTCATATTTTAGAAGTTAGAATGATTAACTATAGCATTGAATTCAAGTGCATGCATCCACAAATCAATGAGTCAGGGTCCAATTGCCCAGTTTGTAAAGTTCCATTTCAGCGCCGAGTCAGCATTCTCAATCAGTCATCCTACCAGGTTTAATTTCGGGAAATATTCGTAATCTGAGTAATTATCTGTCAGCGAGATTTCAAATGTTGGGTTTGAATTTAAGTTTAATCGTTTTTTCTTGTGAATTTATTGACCATAGAGTGGAACTGTAGAATACAGTGTTAATTTAAAATAGTAATAAAGATGAATGTGTTTCATATGAACGATACTCGAAAAATATCAAGAAAGATCACTTCATTTAAGACTATATTTGGTTTTGGGAATCTCTGCATATTTTGCTGAACAATTTTTATTGGTTTTTGGGCTCGGAGAAATATGTTCAGTCTATTAATGGCATGATAGACCTTGACTTTTAAGTGAAATTGAATTTTAACTGAGCTGAAATTAAAAAGAATTAGAGCCAAAAACCTTTGATATCCCTTGTTGGAAAATATTTCTACCACTTGTTTATGTTTTTGTATGGTGAATGGTCTAATTGAAGGCATTGTCTCAATTCTCAAATTATGTGTTTATTTATTTTTTAAATTTTTTATTTCTTTTTAAGGTAGTCCTCAATCAAGTTTGAAATTGAAGAAGCCCTTGTTTTACTAGCTGAGGATTTAAAATGAACCGAAAATAACAGGTAGTGATTGAATCTTGAACCTTTTAAAGTCTCCGTTGAAATAGATGTGGAAAGGCTGTTCATTGAGACATTGATATACGAATGCAATGAAATTTAGGGTTGCGAACTGTGCAAGTAGTATTGATTGGCAGTACAATCTTGCGTCATTTAGTCAGTTCGTGTCTGTAGGGCAAATATCTTCCTGTAATGGCATCTTGTACTGCAGAAATTCGACTCTTCTCACATGACACTAAGTGAACATAGTTATCAGAGTATGACTTGCTGTACTCAGGCTTACAGTCCATGTCACACAAATGAACCCACAGCTAAAATGGCAGGTAATTTCTCCTGTTATCTCTTTGATACTTTTGTCAAAAGTATAAGTAATCCAGACTGACACATAAAGTGTTCGCTGATTGCATTCATGCTTTACGTTATTCACAGCACTGCTTTAAGTATAGGTTTGCTATTATGTGATGACAATTTCAGCTGTGAGTTGTATAGCACAAGACGCATCTATGTTGTGTCAGTTGTCACTTTTTCACTCTCTGAAGTTAATTTGAAGATACATTAGTATCCGTTTTCTCGCGCATGATGTTGATACAATAGAGGCCATGATTACAGTCATGGTTTGCTTTAGTTTCTTTGTTTGATTAAAGTATACCATTATGCTAACATCTGGGAGATAATTGCAACTAAAAATCCTAGAATGATTTTGTTAATTGTGAAAGCTGCTTTATTTAATATCAAATGTTAATAAAGATAAACAAAATGCAGAGATTTGAACAAAAACAATCAAGGGGGTGTTT
>SNQN01004905.1:0-24382 GCA_008642245.1 Bassia scoparia | reverse complement strand
CCAATTGTGACCCTTTTGTCTATATAGTAACCTTATTATTTACTTTACATCAGCTATACGATAATAATAAATCGTTATATTGATCAAAAAGGTTATTATATTGACAAAGAGGTCACTTTAATCTGAATGCACAATAAATTATTGTGCACCCGATACAACTAAGTCGTTTTTATAGGAAATGTTAATGCAATTTGATACTCCCTCTGTTCCATATTATTTGTGCACCTTTCCACTACTACAAAAACACTAACACACCAACACCCTAATGCCGTCGCACTTCTCTGAAATAGCGACGCATAAAAATCTATTCGCGTCGCATTTTTTTATATGTTGACGCGATAAGACGTTGAAAATATTTTCAACAAACCATATTGCGTCACCTTTTAAATAGATAGCGACGCATAAAGTTTTTCGTGTCGTATATATATAAAGACGATGCATTAGACATAAACCTATCGCGTCGCCTCTAAAATTATAATTATGACACGTTAGATATATTAACCTATCGCGTCGCTCTAATATAATATATGACGCTTTTAGACATTAACCAATCGCGTCGCCTTAAGTAATTATGAGCGTTAATAATGTAAAACCTATCTGCGTTTTCCACCCCCTTATTATGTTAATTGGTAGACGCATTAGACAAACCTATCCGGTCCGCCTCTAATGTATATATACGCTGTTAGATATATTAATCTATCGCCGTCGCCTCTAAGGTAATATATACGGCGATAGACTATAGTATCTATCCGCGTCGCCTCCTACTGTCAATCATATGACGACGCTCTAGATATACTTAACTCCGATCGCCCCGTCCCTCCTAAGTAACTATATGACCGCGTTAGACATACCACACTATTCGCTCGTCGCCTCTAAATAATATAATCTCCAAATTCCAATTACCCACATTTGACTCCCCCCCCTCTACTCCCAGTACACCTCCCACACTTCACTCGGACCACTCCTCACCTCCCAAAACCCCTAACAAACCCTCCTCTCTCCTCTTCCTCTCCCTCCTCTCCGCCGCCGGCGCGTTCGACCAACTTCCTCCGCGCTTTCTCTCCACCCGCACTCACCTCGCGCCGACCAAGCACTCCTCGCTCTCCGCATCGACCACAGCCAAGCCAAGCACAATTTCTTAGCAATTCCCATCGCCTCAGGCCGCACGGCAGTAGCCACCGCCCCACCGACCAGCCCTCAACAACTGCAACGCAGCTTCCTCCGACCAACCTCACCTGCGTCCTCTGTTCTACTCCTTCCGTCATCCTCGCATTCTTTGCTTCTCAATCTCTGTCATTCTTACCATATTCTTTTGGTTATAAAATTGATAATTGCCCATTCCTGCTATATATTACTTGTTCAAATTCGTTAACATTGTTAAATTTTCTGTTGATCCTTCATTCATGTTAAATCCTCGTTAAATCTCCTGTTTTCACTTGCCATTCCTATATCCCTAACTATTTGTTTAAACTTGTATAATACTCATGTCTTAAGTATTTTCTTCTAATGTTTAGACTTGATGTTTGCATTCATTGCATTGTTAAAGTTCTGTGTTAAATTGTTAAATACTGATGTATAGACTATTATAATTGTAGTTTGCTTATATTCATTGTAGTTGCTATCATGCAATTTAAGCATTTCTTATTCATTGTTAAATTGTAAAATTTCTGTTTGCATTTCATAATGCGCTAAATTGTTAATACTGATGTTTACACTATCTAATTGTATTTTGCTTATTAATAACTCATGTTTTGTATTGTTTATGTTGTGTTTGTAATTTGCGTTCTTATAGTTCCCTTTTTATCACAGTTATAGAAAATTTTGACCAAATCAACACGGAAGTACGAACCACGGATCCATTTTCACTCAACATTAAGTTTGATCCACATTAGTTTGCTTCGTCTGATATTTTTGTTTGGCTTTGTTTATGAAGCTCATTGAGATCAGACTAGGCTTCAAACGTCTACAATTGCTTTTGTAATTACAAGTTTTTGTCAATCCTAAGAGCTGGCAGGTAAAATGCAGTCACAAAATTCAGGGGAGCGTAGCTCCCCAATATTTTCACGATAAAGTCAGGACTGAGTATGTCTCCTGATATGTTTGTGCTTATTTCTCTCACCTGCTCGGTTGTTGATATCTAGCTATCTACATCGCGTAAACTAACTTTTCTTCCTATCTTCAAAATAACACACATCAAATAACATATTTCCATTTATCGCAGTCCTAGTTCTCCTAGGATAAACTTTCTCAGTAATTATGAATTATTGCCATGTTTTCTCACCTTCTGATATTAGACTTTTTTCTGCAACCCTCTCTCGCTCCCTTCCTGCTTTCAACAACTTATCTCATTTTTTGGTTGTTTGAGAGTGGATTGAGGATGGGACTGGTTGCTGGGGTTTGTGCTTGCTGATTAATTCCAGTATATATTTGATCTTGATAGCAAGTTTAATGTTTCTGATACATGACAAAAAAAGTCTTGATCCAAATTCTATGTCTAATTTACATGACTCTTCAGCGTAACTTTGTAGTCAGTAGTGACCACTCAATTCGTCTTTGTATTGTTTAAAACTTGAGTAGAGATCAATGATTTCTGGAATCGGGACCAACATTTATTATAACCGTGATGTTTTGAGCTACCATTTACACTTATTAAATTAAGGTCTTCTCAGCTTGGCAACTAAAACATTTCCCCTAATGTTGATTTTTGTACATTCTGTTTAGTAAGAGTTACAGAAAGGGCGAGGCATGCTTTTGATTGTGTAGTCATTGACAACCGTCAACTGAATTCTTATGACGGTATTGTGGCTGTTGTAAGTTTTGATATGTTGATCTACTTATTGTTATCTTAACTACTCTAATCCCAATAAACTATTAACCTGTGTGTCATCACTGGTGTTGGGCCTTTTAGTTTTTTGGTTAATGTTTCATGTGATAAAGAAACATACTGGATTTCACATTTGTTGGCTTGTTGTAACTGATTGCAGGGGGATTCAAAACTTAGACTGATTTTATTTTCTTCCAATTTTATATCCATATTCTGTTCACATAAAATTCTTTAACTTGCACAACCT
Organism: Bassia scoparia; assembly: GCA_008642245.1. Taxonomy (NCBI): domain Eukaryota; kingdom Viridiplantae; phylum Streptophyta; class Magnoliopsida; order Caryophyllales; family Amaranthaceae; genus Bassia; species Bassia scoparia. The sequence goes on along the minus strand of SNQN01004905.1, from coordinate 21,311 downwards.
TTTGTGCCGAGTTATTGATGTGAATTGTTATTCTCTAATCCATATTACTTTGCATTTTGAGTCATGCATATCCAAAAAAATTTTGTTGTTGGGGTTAATTTTTCGTCAAGTCTCACGTTGAGTTATAGAGGTGATAACCTGGGCTCAACTGGCATTCATGACAAACCGTATGTATAGCTATGTCCTGCCATCATTTTAACAAATATTGCGGATAATTAGACTCGATTGTTAGCCTCATTCCAGACTGATTATGCTCAATAATTCTATTATTTACAGGTTGTTGCTTAACGTGCGATGGTACTATAATTCCTTCTTACCTTCATTGATCAAGTTTGGAGAAGGGTTCCCAGTCCCCAGTGTTGCGACATATCATCTCTTTCTGCTCCAAGCTCAGGAATTAGTCAAAAATTTAGAGGGTAACACCCTTGCTACGTTGTTAGAGCAAGGCAAAATAGCAAATGAAACAAATTTCTCTTGTTTAAATTTATCCTTTTCTCATTAACAGTTTACCGAATTAAAAATAGGATTTCCACCTCAAATTTACATTCTATTTATAAACATTGTGTTTTGTTGATACTATTGGTTCGCTCAGTTTTGTGATTATTTTATTCGTTTTCAATATTATTTCATAAATATTTTACATTGAATTTTCTCACTACGTTATTGATTTTTTTGTCCAATATAGGATTTCTCTTTCAAAATCATATTCTCAGCCGAGTCATTATAATGCCGAAACGTGTGTGTAGATATTTTATTGATCATTGTTTGTGTTTCCTAACTTCGTTTCCAAATACTTTTGGATTCTCTCCAGCTAGTATTTCATTGTTCTATGTTTTAGGAGATAAACTTAAAAAATACTCATTTGGTTGTCTCAATTCTCTAACTATGTATTTGCATTGTTTTATTGATATAAAAATGTTTTTATTGATTATATCAATATTTTATTTATATGTATTTTGTTATTTGGCATTATATAAATTAGATTTGAAAAAAAAAAATGAATCATAAGCTATTGCCATCGCTTCAATGTATGAGCGACGCATTAGGTACACAACCAAGAAAATCGATTTTCGGCCGACCGTCGTCCTGACCGAAAATCGGTCGTAACACCATGTTGTACCGACCGAAAATCGGTCGGTGACAACGGTCGGATTATCCTTCGTCCGTAAAATCGTTTTCACGACGATTTTCGGTCGTGAAATACCCCGACGATTTACCGACCACTTATTGGCTCCAAAAAAAGGAGGGAAGAAACCATTTACCGACCGAGTCGATCGGTAATGGTTTTCTACCTCCAAAATTTGGAGGGTGTGAGTGGATACCGACCGACTTTCGGTCGTAAATCTCATTATTATATAATTATATATATATATATAATATACATATATATTATATATATATATATATATATATATATATATAATATATATATATATATATATATATATATATATATTTTTTGCTTTGGGGGTCCAACATTATGCCTTTGTCCAGCAATCAGAAATGAGATGAAATGCAAACATATATTTTCTCAAACAGATTATGAACTAATCAAAGATTCTCTCCAAATGGTATTAGCTATGACAAAACTTTTAAATTAAACAAATTTTTTCTGTATTGTTTACAAATTAAACTACAAAAACAAGGCAAAGTCTTTACACTATGTACATTACATGTCAACTATTCCTTCATTTCCCATAACCTTTGTTGTTCATCTGCACCTTTTTACTTGCTAATTCAGGCTTTTACTGCAAAAGATGGAAAAGCCATCTAAATTATGTGTATTGTAATGCAAAGTTACAAGCATAAGAATATAGTAACTCACCAAACATCACAATTAGAGCTTCTAAATTGAATTTGAAGTTGCAACTTACACTTCTCTAATCAATTTGCTCCCTTTTTATTTTTACGTATCACTTACCACCAATCATATAACTACATGAACTCGGTGGTGCGTTCGTGAGGGTCGAGAGTGAGAGTGAGGGTCGTTTCGACGATCGCCGATGGTGTGAGAGTGAGAGAGAGGGTTGAGCGCCGGTGGTGGTGGTGTTGAGCGCCGGTGGTGTGGCGGTGCGCCGGTGGTTGAGAGTAAGAGAGAGGGTTTTTTCGAGTGAGGGTTTTTAATTTCGAGTGAGAGTGTGATACAGCAACCGTGATAGATCGATAGTGATACACGACTGATACGTATTGATTTTGCATACAGAATAATTAAGGAATTATACTTATTTAATTTTTTTTAAAGCATACTCAAAAGCTAGGGTTGTCTTTAAAAACCCCAGCTTTTGTGTTTCTCCCAATTTTTTAACTCTAAGATAGCTCAAAGCTGGGGTTTTGAAAAAAACCCCAGCTTATAAGTATACTCAAAAGCTGGGGTTTTCTTAAAAAACCCCAGCTTATAAGTATACTCAAAAGCTGGGGTTTTCTAAGAAAACCCCAGCTTTTGTGTTTCTTCCATTTTTTTGAGCTCTAAAATAGGTTTAAAGCTGGGGTTTTTTTTAAAAACCCCAACTTTTGAGCTGCAGCTTTTGACCTTTTTTGTACTAGTGAAAGCACTTTGTACATAAAATAGAATAAAATAAGGAAAATTTATATAAGAAAAGACCTTTTATATTATTATTTTTTTATCAAAAATACTTTTTATAAAATTTTATGTGAAAAGAGACCTAAACTTTTAAAAAATTGTTGATAAGAACCTTAAATGATTTTCCGACCTTTGTCCATAGCATTCCGACATTAACTCTGATATTCCTACTACTTACACCCCTTTTTTCTAAATGCACACCCTCATCATTTATTCTAAAATCAATTGAAACACCACCAGGCCACCATCATTCAACCACCCTCCCCACTACCATCATTGCACCACCCTCATCATTCGTCCACGATAATCCCTAATTTTAGCTTAATTCGAACCCCAAGCTCTCATTCTTCGGATTCAACCACAAATTTCCCAACATAATCCCTAATTTTCAGACCAAAGAAGCCAAAATCAAATTTAGAACCAAATTATTCAAATGARTAGATTAAAGAGTGAGAATGGAGGGTGATAGAGAGTGAGAGTGATGGTTGTGATTTGTGTGAGTGAGGAGGCAGTGAAGGTTGAGGGGTCGTAAGGGGTCGCGGGTTTGAGTCGTGGAGAGAGAGAAAAAAAGAAAATAAGTGAAAAAGGAGAGGAGGTGGAGTGAGGCAAGGGTTTTGGACGTGGTGGTTGGAGTGAGTGAGGAAGGGGGAGGGTTGCCTGGATCGTGGAGGAAAGATGAGGCGAGGGGTTAGTTGGTATACGTGGTGGTTTAGAGTGAGTGAGGGGAGCAAATGAAGGTAAAAGGAGGGGGGTATTGGGTCATGGAGAAAGGGTGAGCAGGGTTGGTCGTGTGGTAGGAGTGAGTGAGGGCGAAACGAGGGGAGTGCAAAAGGCGGGGAGGGGTTGTTTGGGTTCGTGGAGGGAAGGTGAGACCAGGCCGGGTCTTTGAGTCGTATAACTGTGCAGTGGAAGTCCCGGAGGCTTTCTAAGTCAAAACAGAGGCAGGGGAGCAGATGTACATCGGCAAATTCTAAATACTTGCTGTATTAAGTGGTCACCAAAGGCATTTATTTGTTTGAGAAGCGAGTTCTTACATAGTTGGCGAGGTCCGCGCTCCCATTATCCTACTATTGCAATAGACAAGTGACATGCAAGAGTGTCATATGTTAGTGTGGAGTATTTGGGTGGTCAATGTTATACTGTGTCCAAGGTCGAAAAACCATTGCTAAGTCCATGTCAATAATTTTTTTCTGTTAGTTTAAGGTCTAACAAAGTATGACTGTTCGATCTATAAAATAATTAATAAAAGGGTGTTTGTATCTATCTTGTGCTGACAAAAAAATAAATGCGCATTAAATTAAAAGAAGATCTTTTTTCTCTAACCGAGCATAAAGATATTTTCTTTAAACAGAATTAATGTCCATTGGATACCTTTAATATGAGAAAATAACGGCAAGTAATGCAAATTATAATTTTGTCAAGTAACGTGATATAGGGAAGGAAATGTCAGAAAGAATTGTTACCGTTGGCTTCAGTTGTCTATAGAAACTGACAAATGTACTAATTATTCAATAAGGTGAAGCTACTTGCAGAGAATTGTTTATGAACAATGAACGAGAGTCATATCTATAGCATTAATTTGATAGGGAGCGAGCTATCGATCCTACAGACTCGAGTGAGAATATGCTAAAGGTCTCTTCTCAATCCTCCTAAGTGTCAATGATGTGAGCAGATCAAACACCAAAAATCTAAGACAAAAATGCATAAGATCCCAACATACATCACCGCAACGCTAATAGGGAGAGTTCTTTCCTGGCCAATACCACGACCAAATCTAAACAAGGACTCGAGTTATATCAAAGCCTCATATGGTCATTTTGCGTGTCAATGGTAACCCACATTAACAAGGCTATTTGGGAAACATAAGCAAAACAAAGAAAATATCAAGAATGACTATTGCTGATCTTGGAAGAGCGCATAACGTTCAATCTTGCACGTTACAATCTAATTAACCGGAACACGTAAACTACTAGTGGCGTAATCACCAGCCATCGCAAAATTGACGTATTTATATCCTATCCCTTAATCTACACAATGACAATTGTTCAGACATCATTTTGGTTCGAAAGTATGTCGTTGCCACATTTCCTACATTACTGAAGTTACTTGTAGAGCTCAAAGTATTATTGTAATGTCCTATAATCTCCACTATTTTTTACAGTCTATATAGGCATAAGATAGACGTTGGTTCATCAACAGAATTATCCCATATTATATTAAATTAAAGATATGATTTCACGTGTTAGACACGTGATTATAACCACCTATAAGTGCCCTCCAAATTTCTTTAATTTATTCAGACTAATTAACATCACACGTACTTTAGATGTCGGAAAATTCTCTAAGAGAATTTGCAAATTGAATTTGCTTCGCACTACGAACAAGACTATTAATAACCTTATAAACTAATAATGTTAGAACTTACAAAATCAAGTCTTATTAATACTGGTAAATGCCCATTACCAAATTGAAATACTCTATACTAAGATCCATCTCTTAATTCTTAATAATACACTAATTATGAATCCAATATCTATTTTATTAATAATCAAAGTCCATACAGAGGATTAAAAAGGTACGCAACGGTGCAAATCCGCTTGGAATATACTCAAGACTTTTAGCGCACATCAAACTCAAACTGAATACCTACTACAAGGGAAAAATAAATTACACTTAACTATAATTATACTCTTTCTAAATTCACACTATTAATTATTCCTCTAATTTTAGTCTTAAGGAAACTTCAAATTATATACGCACCTAATGATCAAAAAAAATTTGGTACCTACATGAAACCAAAACACGACTTGATTACTAATAAAGACAAGCCAGCGCATAATAACATATTTAACACATATGTCAATTATCATATTAATTAAAATTTAATCGAAAATAAAAATTTACAATGAATTTTGATAGTATCCAACGTAAACCCTTTGAGGATCTGCAAAACTAACTGAAACCACAATCTATTAAGAAAAAAAAAATACACCTCTACAATCCAAATATTTTACTATGATATATCTAATGTTTCTTCCATACTGTTCCCTACATACTAGCAACACCGTGCTGAATTGCTCATCAAAATAAATACTTTCATGCTTACGATTTGTATTAGTACGTACACAACGATAATATCAATATGATTATAGAAATTAAGATTAATTGTGCAAAATAATCAAGTGTACGCCATCGCGTGCACAATATGCTAGTAAGTTATCTGAGAAACAAGGCATTTAAATGAATTTTAGGAAAATAAGGACTTACATTAAATTATTTAAAAATAAATAGTCGAAAAATTATCCCATAAATATTGATAAGTTTAAAACCTTTTTATTATTTTTTTTTTATATAAAAAAAGCATTTATAAACACGCTTGGTCCATTTGATGTCTTACGGAGTACGCGATCACGCCGTGCATGGTGTCACACCATCAGAAATTATTTAATTTTTCATTACTGCTAAAAGAAAAGTATGCTTTGTAAAAGATCGAAACACGCTTACATATAAGATAGATAAATCTAAAAATTTTTGGTTAAACATCATCACTTCACAATTCATATTTATCATAACACCCACATAACATATTTCATACCAAATTAACCATTTTTCTACCACCTGTTTTTGAGTGACACCATCAATTTTAATTTTACTCGTGGGAGCCATCTATCTAAATTTATAGAATGGACGTATATTATAGAGTCTAGATGATTTAATAAACAGTTTGCACTAAATTGATTCACATATCACCACTTAGCCGCTATAGAACAAATAGATTAATAAAAATACTACGCAGCCTCGTAAAGAAACTAATCAATCAACCGCACCAAGGCATAACGATTCGATGTGGAAGAAGCAAAACGGAAAAACGCCACCAATATTTGCAATGTCAGGAATCCTATTTCATTAGAAACGATTCTATTACGCCAAAAAAAATAAACAAGTGTATCATGACAGCGACAAGGATAATTAACTTAGACTTTCACTACATCAATTAAAATGAATAAGATTGGGATTAAGACTACAAATTTCTTTTTGGGTGTTCTTATACGGAAGTGAAGGGCATAATAGATTTGGCGAAGAACAGAGACCAAATTAGATACACCCACAATAGTATTCCAGGAAACCAGCAAAAGACAGATTCTTCTACACATCAAATGAATGTCAAGTTAGAATTTAAATAGAATGTAAATCATACGGAGTAGTCAGGTGCTAGAAATTTACGAGACATTCTAATATTCACCCATATTGAGACGGCAGTTTATATTTATATTCATAATAGGTTGATTATTATGGGAACATGATCAATTGAATTTGACAAGTATTACCTCTTATTAATATATGGCTCGTAACACACATAATTATAAACATTAGTAATTTTTTAGATCGGCTAAAGGTAGGTACAACGGCAAAACTAAAAAATTAGAACCCTAAAATCCTAAATTAAATAAAATACAAATCGACAGAAGAAGTAAGTGCAACCGATATACACTCTCGACCTGATTCTCGGGCCAAGGGTGCAGTGAGAGTGCCTAAAAAATTACACGAGCCTACAGATCCTAAGGCCCAAACCCACACATCTTATCATGCGATATTATGTTCCGAATGCAATAGTACGATAAATGGAGAATATATAGGGGGAACAAGAACAAAGAGCCGTTCTTATTTCCAAGGGAGAGAAGAGGCACCGGTAGCCGAGTACCTTAAAATTTGGGGCCATGTTCACAATCGTTTTGTAAGGTCTCCAAAAGACACGCAACCCCGCAGGATGATGCGCCTGCTTAACCCTAGAACTTATTAATAACAGTATGGAAGAAAAGATTCAGAAAGACAATTATTAACGAGAATTGGGAGTTTAGGTTATCGAAATTATACATACAATAGTAACAATAAACCTTGTAGTTGAAAAAGTGACATAAAAAGATCGAACTCACAATTTGTGAGAATCAGAATAAGAAGAAGAATGGATGTAGTTAATAACATTGAGGAGAGGAGTATAGAAAATATTAAAAAGGGGAAGGATAAAGTTTTCCTTGTATTTTTGTTTGTGAATCATTTGAAATTGGAAAGGGTGTAGAATAGATATAGAAAGACACCTCAAAGTATACAGCGAAGAATTCCTTTTATTTGAAGCAAATGAAAAAGATGGAAGTATAAAAGGAATTATAAAAATGATGCAAAATAAAATGATAAAAAAAACTTAGCCTTCGGCCAACGTGAGAAGAGCGGAAGGCTAGCAAATTGCTCCTAGTTTATACGTGCTAAGTATAGTAAGTTAGATCTTCCTTAGAACACTCTTATCCATTCTAGCACAAACATCCAAACATTATATATAGATACATAAAACTGAATAAATCAAATAATTTAGCTACCATACATAATCAATATACCTCTTTAAATAAAGTAGAGTTATTCAATGTAATAACCCACCGCCATTATTGATAAGATATACAAGCATTAATAAATGACCTGATAGTTACATTCTTCCCGATAGAACAGCACTAGAAATCACATCTAAATCACACTTTCTGCTTTTACTTACTTTTTCTAATACTCTTATATATTAAATAAGAAATACCATTAAGTTATTTTTTCTTATTTTCTGATATTAACCGGAAGAGAGAGAGAATACCCTTGTATTTTAAATTTTTGGGCCCTGTTGGCTGTGGGCTTGTTTTGCCACAGCCCAAGGCCGGCAACTGCTTATTTCTAAAGTAAAGCATTCACTTGGTAATCAAGGCCAATTAGGTAAAATCCGCGAATCCATATACATCCTCCGTTTTTTAGTTGTTTTCATTGTGAAATTCGGAAAATCGAAGCAAAATTTGGTGAAAATGATGAGGTGTATTGATGGGTTATTAATATGTAACGTGGGGTCAAAAAAGAGAGAAAGAGTTAAAGTAAGTGTATTGATGAAATTTAATGGAGTAGTGGGAAAAGTTATATGTGATGGCATCGCCCATTAATTTTTATTTCTCAGCAAAATATCTATTATTTCACCACGAAAATGATTAATTTGAATTTATTGAAATCGGAGTTGAACAGGGAAATATTGACAGCGTACATAATTATGGAGATTTCCAACAATTTTTAAGTTTTTTGTGTATTTCCCAAATACCAAAGAAAAAGGAAGTGATTTTTTCGCAAATCGACGAAAAAGAATTGTAAAGTTAAGAATGTGAGTTTAACAAAAAAGGTGCAATAAATCCAAATTAACGTATGGTCTATTGTACTTTTTACATATCCCCGTTCTCGTCTCAACTTATTATCAATAAATTTTAAGTCAAAAATAGGTTCAGTTCAGTAAAATAAAGAGTTCAACTCATTTCCGTGTAGTCTGAAATTGTGGAAATTTATATAGCTATTACACTAAATAAACTTAAATTTATGTTTTCTATTCACAATTATGTAGTCTAAAAAAATTTAACGTTTTTAGTTCAAAACACAATAAAATACACTAGTTGCAGAATTTCCAATTGAGGAAGTTTTAATTTAGATTGACAGACAAAATTCCCTTTAAGCTACAAAGTCTTAGATTGCATCGGATGCAAGGTAAGACCTACCAACCCAATAACTTTATTTGATTTATCAATGTTAGGATATTCAAAATAGATACGATTCCATATTGAATCACACACCTCTATCCTGTTTAGCCTTGTTAATATGGCTTATGTAACAAAAGGAAAAAAATAGAGTTAATTTTCAAATCGTGACATAATAGGTAAGTCTCATTTTCAATTGAACTGGAAAAACAAATAATGTTCAATCTATATTTATGAAATTCTTAAGGTTTTTTGAGGAAATAATAAGGTTTCATTCATGAGGTTCGTATAAGATTTCCAATTATTCTTGATTTATTTTAAGAAATTTGAACCGGAAACATATGAATGAAGTACCATAATTATTATTGATAGATATCTAATTAGTAATGTTGTATAGGCAATCGAAATTACTATATAAGTTTTCTTCGCTAAGATATGCCTCCAAGCAGTTGTTCAACTTCGTAATTGATCAGTGCTTGGCAATCAAAAGAGTCCTCAAAAGTTTAGTAATTTCAATTATTTACTGGTTTATTGCATAATACAGATTAAAGATTTTTATTGACATTTGATGCATACATAACCTTTTTTTTTACTTGTACTAGAAATTTATAAACAAGTCTCAATCAATCTTTACACTAAAGTTTCGCTTTTTAATTTGCATAAAGTTATGGTTTTTTGTACAATATTGTCGTCACCAAGATATTAAATATAACACACATCATGTCAATTTTTCTTTCGCGCGCTTGTTAATATGATGTAAACTACAAATTTAATGCAAAGAGTATTCACAAAATTATCTATAATGACATTTAATTGTACTTTTTTTGTATGTATACAAAGAACATAGAAAATGCTTGTATAGCATAGTTGGGGTGTGCAAAATATTAATTTCATCGAAATGTCTACAAACGACTTGTCTCGTGTTTTCGTTTAAACCTTTAATGATGGATGTGTTTGTCATCCACATTATTTTTCTTAATTGGACGTACTCTAAATCCTAAATTACTCTGCTAAATGTTAATATATTTCCCATTCAGGTTGGAGTGTTTAATTATTGTGATTTTTTAACATCAATGTCATGCGCTCTACATTTTTTGGTTTTTCCATTCAAGTAAATCTCTTTAATTATCGCGCACGCCACACAATAAAATAGTTAAACTATAGTGCTAATTTCAATATTATTTGAATTTGTACTTTCTTCATCTACTTATTTGCAGGTTCACTTAAAGTAGTTGGTAGGGCGATTCGCTCTGAACCACTGTTTAGCTCACAGTTGGATCTTTAGGTGGAGCAAAGTGATCGCCTGAACCAAGTCCAATGGTATTAGCATAATTCTTATATCTGCATTCGAGTATGCGCGCGCAGTTACTCCTTACTGAAAATGGTAACATGATGTCTTAGCCTAGAGTTAAGTTTGAGACTTGAGAGCATGTGTTATGTTCCCGAGGCAAATTTCTGTCACAACTTGTCCCATGTGGATCCCTGTGTTTGTCCCCAATTGAATCTGATTGGTCAATCGACAAGTTTGCATCATCATGGGATATTAAACTAGGAAAATCAAATGTCTTCGTCATTGGTGTACTTTAATTTTTAAAAAAAATGAGAGATAACATTACAAATACAAGCACTAATACATTAAGCAAAAAAATATGTCAATGACCCCATTTTAAAGATGTGTCACACCCAATCAGTTAGATACAAGTATGTAACATACGGAGTTCAATGCGCTGTATTGTTAATCGACTATGCAATAGACCTGTCAAGAATATGTTAACATAGACTCAACAAGAACACAACAGGAGTAAATCTGGAGTGATAGAAGTCATATTTACATACTGGAATTTGTGGATAGTCGACTTGCTGCAAACTGATATACCGTGCTCGGTGCATGTACGCCAAGCTAATGACAACTGTTAGTAGTGCTAAGTCAAGCGAAAGTACAATGGTTTCCTAGACTACAAGAGGAAATAAGTAAAGAAGATTGATATCAAATATAAGAAAGATAGCAGCTAAAAAGTAATATGTGCACTCATATAATAATACCTGAATAATATGCAGAATACACTCATAGCTATTCTTATCTCAGCCCTCGCCTAACCTATCCAAGCATGAGTATGAAAAGAAAATATCCATACAGGCCATTAGCAGTACTTTGAGACCAAAGAAATAAATCAAATGAAGGCAGACATGTATGTTGGTGTCGAATATGAGACCTGGTTTGAAGCAAAAGACAGCATTCTTTTGTATATTTAGAGAGCTAGAGTACCGTAAGCTGGTTGAAGCTCTTGAAACAGACATGACGCGTGAACTAGAGTTAGGCTGATAATCACCAGCGTTACTTATTAGCTACATGTCTTCTAGCACATGCTGGAGGAAGTCCTCAATTGATGCCAGTGCATATCGCTCGCCTCTGACTTCACATATAGAAATATAGCATTCTAGAAAAAACAAGAACTCACTGCAAAAAGGGGAGGAATTCTCAACATTCATGTCGAATATGGCAAACACTCAAGCAGAGAGTTTGTATCTGTAATTGCATATATGCTTGCTGCAGACATGCTAATTAGTTTCTAATAAATTCGAGGAACAGGCAGAGAAAGTATTGGCAGAAGAGAGTCTATAGGGAACCTTTATAGTAAGTAAAAGATATCTCAAATTAAATAAAATCTACACTATTTCAGATCATACTCATGAAGCCAAAACCTAAAAAGGCTGTCCTCATTAGCCACAGCGAAATCATGAAGAGAATAACACTAGGACTACTTTCACGGCTTACCACAGATTTAAAAATTGTCAGGAAGCTTCTAAAAGGTTGGGCAGTTCGATGAAGAAAAGAACGAACAGGGATTTAATGTTGAAACACATGTGACGGGGCAGCACAGGAAATGAGAGAAGACGGGTTGTAAAATAATATCTTAAATCGATTATTCCAGGATAAACAAGAATATATGGTTTTCTAACCAAAAAGAAATGCGAACAAGGGAAAGAAGAAAAGGGGGCGAGGCACAAAATGAAACCTTAAAAGTGACCTCGCGTGTTTGTCTCAAGATAAAAAGTGGATCATTAGGGGGGCGGAGGAAGAGGAAGGATACCAGATTCCTGCACTTCCCCTGCCCAGTATCCGCGTCAGGTTATACATCGTGCACTATCGCCAAATCAAAGTAAGTAGAGAAAGAGTGTATATGTGGAAGGAAAGAATTACAACCAGCCCGACAAAATCCCGCTAGCCCCTCGCTGCTCTTGAGCCCATATTTTTTGATCGTGTCTCGCCCTATACACGCTAAGGAGCACGTAGGATCAACCTTCAACATACTATTGACGTTAAATGCTGTGTAGCAATAAGAACATCGGTCTTGTAAGTACTCAAATACTCCTTGGATACATCCTTTCGTAATATATCCCTTTTTTTCGCCACTTCCAACCCTTTACTATTCACAACATAGTGTACCAGGAAGGCGATGCTAAATATCTCAATAAATAACAGACACGCTTGCACTCTTGCGTCATAACAAAGGGTGATAGGAGCTAGTGCAACCGGACAATGGGCTTGCTTACCTAGCTAATACCCAAACAAAAGCACACTCTTCACATTTACCTTTCCAGATGAGCACTTCCGATTATCTTTGATTCCCTTGTATTGAAACACAATCACTACAAAATATCAACACAACTTCCGCACAAATATAGCAGGGCATCAATAAAGCTGAGAATCTGCAAAACATTTAGGCGCAACACCACATCCCAAGCCCCTAGAAAGGGGCGAGTCTAGCTCATAGTTATAAAATGCTGAATAATTAATAATCGCTATTAATAGATTATAGAGACCATAACAATGCTTTACCCTATTAACCTAAAAGCCAATCTGATCTATAGAACTATGTATTTACTCCGATAGTATAATCAGCATATTTAAACAATCTCCACAATATCTTCATCTTATATATATAAGTCCCCTTCCAAAAAACATGCTAGTGCTCAAGAGACGCAAGCAAGTGTTTTTTCATCAAGAGGCAATCAAATTCATAGAGACGATAGAATAGGGATCCAGTCACAATAAGAAATCCTTTGCATTAAGTCAAAACATAACACCACCAAAGCATATTCTAAGAACACTTGTTCGCCTTTCGACAAATATATTTCGCACTTGTACAACAACCTCTACACAGGAATAGTATCCGATGGATAGTAAGAAACTAGAGAGAGTCCTTGAATACAACAGCTATTTCGTCAGAATAAGGTTATCCTGCATATAATTCTTGTCTCATTGTCTGAGAAGCTTGACGAACAGACCAACACAAAATAGAAAAAAATGATATTTCTGAAAGGCGCATATTGCATCGCACCTGATCCACTGGCGACGATTGTATAAATGAGACCTTGAAGCACAAACAACTAGGCACCTAAGACTATGATTAACAGTTGGATCAAAGCTTACAATGTATACAACAGAACAAAGTAAATATAATCACATCTATATATAGTACAAAGTGAATCTCGTCGATACCGATAGGAAAGAAGCACCAAATTGGAGGCTTATGAAACACCGATAAAAAGGAAAAGTTAGTATCATACTACTTGGCTCTAAAAACGCTTTGGATAGTAGACAGCTTGACAGACTTACTACAGGCAATGAGAAAACTTATCCTGACCGCTTTGCAAAGAGATGTGGATGCTAAACCGGCGACGAAGACAGCGTAGACTCACAAAAATTCACCAACCTTGTTCCATCCCTGTTAGAAATTAGATCGCATAGTTTATGCTGAACACTAATGCAATAGAGTAATTGTTGCTTTACTAATGCCTATCTAAACTAAACGAAAAGGGAGGATAGTTGATGCTATGTCTATTCCCCAATCCCTCGCACATGCTAGAAAGGAAAACAAATATTTGTTCTGCAGTTTGCATTGCTAAGATAAAAACCCACTGGTAACCAAATCTATTGCCTTCGCATTAATTTGTAAGAGAGAGATAATTCTGCAACGTAATAATGGCCACCCAGCATAAGCAGCCACATAAGTTTACAATACCATATAATCCTCAGTAAGGGCAGAGTCAATAATGTTCTCTGTTGCATAGCTGCTCTCCAACCTTCATGCTTATGCTTGGATGAAAAGATTTTTAGGCTCAATATGTCAAGAGACCGTGAGAACGATGTTAACAAGAAGAGCTTGAACTATAAGTGATATTAGTGTCACAGAATCATTATATTTTTTTGTGCTTGGTAAAGTAAAGTATAACAAGTGTAGAAAGTACATTGAAAGCTTAGAAGGAGGGTTTTGGAGTTGGTGCACAGGTTAGTACTTCTAGATGTTTAGGTATCTCTGGGTTTCAATCAATTCTACATGATTGACAAAACAGAACGTAGCAAAACATAGACTCAGGACAAAGGATTGGAAATGAATTAAATTAGAATCTAACGATTTAAAGGGTGGTAGAAGGAGCAAAGAAAAGTAAGATGGAGAAGAAGATTGATATATTAGAAGAATTAGGAGAAGTTAGGGTAGATTGGATGGCCAGAGAGTATATGTGAGGAATGGATACAAGATTATGGAGACACATTGTAGTTGTAGGCAGAAGTAAATAGATCGCACTTATGATGACAAATGTTCAACAAAATTACAGAACGATCACAGCAAAGATTTAAAACACAACACATAAGAAAATAAATAACTTAAAAGGGAAGAAGTACGCTAAGGAAATTAATCACATAAATAGAATGAAAAAAATGTATCTATCAATATATCGAGGAATAGTTGTTTCTGAAATCAGACACACAATCTCCACGCACGAAAAGCCACAATAAAATTTCGGATTCTCAACATAAAATCTCGCATAAGATAAATTCGCTTCTATGGATCCCAAAAAAACAAGGGATAGGTCACAGATTAAAATAATGCCATTGCAAAATCCGTCTGGCTTTAAAAGCATCTCCAAAGTCTGTAAACTGACTTGAAGCTTTTTATCAAGAATTTTGTAAGCAACAGAATAACTTCAAAAGGGAGGCAAAGAGAATCAATTCCTTTCCACTGATGAGACTTTGCGCATGGTCTTTTTTTTATGGAAATGAAGACATGTGGTGTATAGCGCATTAATGGATTAGAGTTTCCACATAAGGAGTTCATTGCACAGACAAAAACAAGAACTTTACGTGTGGGATGAGATTCGAGATTTTTTGGATTTAAAGAATGTAAGTTTTGGAGAGTCGCTTGTACAATTTTTTTAGTTAACAGGAATGTTTAAATGTAAGATATAAAAAATCAACCCAAAACCCTATGGAACCCTTCTATCTTAGGCACTATATTTGTAGCATTTGTGCAATTTATCGAACTTTCACTATTAAAGGAATTTCGTAAGAAATTTCTTATGATATCAGATTTTTGACAAGTGCTCTCTTTATGTTGTTTCATTCTACATTTATAACTCTTAATCAAATACTCTCATTATACTTTAGAAACGGCATATATATGTATATAGAAGATGTAAACATGATCACATGTAAGATCACGTGATTACTTTCCCTCGAAAATATTAATTCCTCCTTTTTTTTATTGCAACAAATAAAAATTTAATCATTTTCTTCTCATTCGTATAACCCACCCTTAATTAAAAGATATTCTATTATATAAAAAAACCACTCAGCACATCAGACTTTATACTTCTATGATCTAATCGGCAGATTTAGTCAAGCTGAAATTAACGCCGAATACGGTCTTCTATCATATATTACAAATTAGCCAATCCAAACATAATTGTGTTTTTTGTATTTGCATTGACATAATTATGGCATTATAAAATTCTTTTGATAGAAAAAATGGAACATAAGACAAACTAAAGAGGATTCTATATTTTGGTTAGAAAATAAATATAGAAACTATGTCAAGTGTTCTGACCACTCTTAGCTGTAATCATCCAATATAGTAAAGTGATATTACTACCGAGCCATCAATTCACGAGAAGGATTATTCTCTATCAAATGGATCACATCCATTTATAACAAAGTCAAAAGAATTAAAAATAGTCACGAAAAGCTTCAATGTGCTCCTGCCCTATTCTAATGTAGAAACTTCTAAACCAGAAAGGTGGCTCTATAAATAGATGCTTGTCCGTTCCAAAGAAACAACTATATGTCACTTACTTGATACAATTGCATGCAGTATAATACAAATACATCGAGTTTTCAAACAATCACAACAAGAAACTAACTAAATGTATACTTTACGAGATTCATCTTTTAAAAGACAAAAAGAAGTTACTATGGACTCTCGAAGTCTGCAGCGAATGTAACTTAAACATTATATTTTTATGAATTGTGACAAGAGAAAGAGACCTTTAATATAGCGCCACAAACCCATCGATTCACTAGGACAACTAGTAAATATAGAAACGAAGTTAATGCAAGCGATTAGAACATTCTTAAATTCTACCCCCTAGGCGTTTCTATAATTGAGCTAGAAAGTAATGAGAAACAAGATACAAGCAAGAAAAACAGTATGAAGATTATAGATAGTTATGTTATACAACTTGTCTCCAAGTCTTTACACCAGATTAATAGAGTATTAGTATGTATTCCAAAGCCTTGAGTGTATGAAACACATTGGAAATGTTACGACAAAATAAGTAAAGACTCTTCCACTAATCACTTCTATTGCCAAAGCAGCAATACATAAGAGTTATACTGACGAAAAAGTAATATTAGAGTTGGGGCCTAGACGTATATAGCCAACATTGTGGTCAGATCTTACAAAGAAATTCCTCCACATTCCATGACTAGACTAACGCAATATTAGTGATTCGGTATTCGCCAATTGACCAAATGTAGCAAATGAAGATTGTAGTCTCAATTGACTTTATAATATCTCAGCTCTCTATTATTGAACCTAACAGTTGGTTTAAAGACTACTAAATTTGCAACAATATCATATACATAAAGTCTTCTACGTGTTAGCGCACTATAACCTCGATTGTAACCTATAGGAGTATGTACTGAGTAATACTGAGTGGAAGAAACCATTGACCTAGGAGGTCGAAAAGATGGCTACACAGAAATACGAGGAGTTAGTAGGTGAGAAGGTAAGTAAATAAAAAAAGGTTTATAAACGGACCGCGACAAAAAATAAAGAAATTCATGCTAATGCACCTACAAACAGACTCATCAACAACCAACTAAAAAAAGTGGGATCGAAGACATATAGCTTCCTCTCCATATATTCTCTAACTATTTATATAAAAACCAAAAGTGAACTCTTTGGGATCGGTTACTGTTATTAGTCATTAATTTAAATATTACTATCTATGCATTATAAAGATTAGCCTAAGAGTGCAAATGAGATATAAACCTGCCACAGTGGGGAAGTAGATCAGAAGTGTCTTTTTGTTGCATACCTTAACCACTTTCTTGACATATAGAGGCTCTAGACAGAGTTCTACAGGGCGCAGCTCTGTCACTAGGTGTCGATGTTAGGATGTAAAGAATAGAATGAACTAAATAAAAGTACTGCGCACTAAACAATGAGTATCTACTGGGCTTCATGGCGTTTTTCAACAGAAACATTAGCGCCATACGAGTTATGTTTTGGGGGAATTCTAAATGGACAGATGAGCAAATTAATAGCCACGTTATCAGGCATTGCGTAACCGCACGTCTAATTTAAGTGATAGAATTTAAATTGCCATATTATATATATATTTTTGATAATTGCACCATCGGTTTCTTCAGTTTTCTCTTATTCTACATGCCATGCTGGTGGAGGACCGCTTTCGTAGTGTCTCTATTAATAGATAATTATCGATACGACAAAAAAAATACTAGGCTAGTCTGCACCTACGATGAATCATTAATCTTTCCACAATCTCTTTTGGATACGCGAAACGGAGTATATATCTTCTGCACTACACATCTAGATTTTTTGGACAATGTACTATTCCTTCTCACCGAATGTGTGTAAAATCACACGACTGAAACACAATCTCAAGCCTAATGTCCAAGAACTTTTACCTCCAGAAAGAGAAGAAGAACGAATATTGAATTACCTAAAACCTAAATTGTTGGCGCAAGATTGCATGGATATTTCTTCTTTCAAAATTTTCTAGCTGAGCACGCAAATGTAAACATTCTTCAGAGAATTTATAAAAATTGACACGGTATAAATTAATATGGTAAGAAAGAGAAAGAGGGAAATGTAGATTATGAAGTGATTAAGTATCCATTATATTGGTAATGCTTCCATCATTGACACTCACACAATAAAATTGATAATACATGACAATTATCACCGCAGAATGACGATGAAAAGTTTAGAAGCAATGATTCAGAAGATGATTTGAGCTAACGTTTAGTCCAACATTTGAATTATCATTTTCCTTCACAAATCATGCCCAATGATATAATCCCATAAGTAAGCTATTAGGCTTCGAAGAAAAAAATATAACTAACTTAAATATAAAGCTTGCAAAGAGCCCAGATATGATACTTACTCAAAATCGACAAAGAGATAGTTTGAATGTATCGTGCTAACTCGGCAAGAATCTGTCATTAAACAAAGACGTCACTTACATCATAGCGCGTTCTCCCCAAACGATCTATCATACTACTTGCATATCATATTTCTGGCAGCAGCGCAAGGGATTCCTCGCAAGTTTCGTTGCACTCTACGATTCGCAAGCACATATAAACAAATTAAATTAAGAAGAGTGTGATCTATATGGCCTGTAGTTGTTACCAAGTAATTTATGAAGAGTTATTAATTATTCCTTCGCCTTGTGTGAATGTGGAGGAAGTTATTGATATAATAGTGTGGTGACATGGTGTATACAAGTTGGGTACCATAACGACCTACAGTCTAACTTTGTGGTTCAATTTTATCGTAGCCGACGGAACTCAAGTATCACATCGGATTCATTTCAGACAATTAAGTCCTTCAGCTAAAAAGCAGTTACTTCGATCAAACCTAACAGTAGAAATCACCCCTCAATTAATTTCCACCCTCCTATTAAGCATACAGAAAAGCAAATCAAAACACTATGAAATTCTCACCGCATTCACTATAACTCTTTCCCATAAGTTATAAATGTCTATTTCAACACATACAAACGCCCCCGTTAAATACCATAATGAGTTGATCATAAAAATAGAAAAAGTTTTAAATTTTAGGGTCTTTGAAACACCTAGATAACATAAGACATGGAACTAATGAGATATAATCATTGTCGCGTGCATATCCCTGTTCCTAATCGTTTCTTTAAAAGATCATACTAAAGTAATCATTTCCTCAGCTTCTTCCCTTTCATTCATATGAGGATGCCGGTACTTAAAAAAAGTTCTCTATTTAAATTACGTTGACTAATTAAAAGTGTTCGCAAATTTACAACGTTGCACAGCTTCCATCGAAAAAAACTTGTCTATTCCATACCACATAGAACATGACTAACTAGTATACTTCAGTAGTACGAGAAAAATATATAAAGAAAGAATTTATATCAAGTTTAGTTTTTAATAGGGGTGTGCCCGCGAATGGGGGATTGCTGGCTGGGGGGGGGGGCCATTATCCAGATGGCCCTTTGACCGCTTCCAATTCTCAGTTGCGGTGTTTTCTAAAACAAAACATATGCATGCATATTCCAGATTATTACGCACCGTTCAGATGGGGGTAGAGCGATGGAGCAGTCGCATGATATCAAATCCTTTTCCATCTGCTCGGGTGCACATAAATCGGCCATAGGGGGACGGTCAAACAGATTTCTGTTCGCGGGCCAGCCCAATACTGGGGGCAAGGCGCCGCAAATGAGGCTTAATTGGGGGGGACGAAAATGCCATTAGTGGGAATTGCGTTGAACCAGTCAATCAGAAGATAGCTCTTGGAGAAGCAGCCTAAGAGAATTCTATTGTAGGGAGATCTTCTAGATCTATCTGATAGTTGGCTAACATTTGAACGATCATAGCGGGGGGGGGGGGGTATGCGCTCGGGTGATAGGGGGGTTGCCGGGGGGGGGTATAAATAGGAGGGGGATGGAGGACAGAATCAGGGGACAAGCTTTTTGGGATTGGTTTGAGATCAGTTAGAGACCTTTCTATAAAAACACTCTCACGTTTTTTCTCGTCCCTTCCTTGCTGACGTAGGGAAGCATGGGGGGGGAGGTGGTCCCAGGTAGCAACCCCGGGGGGGTCTGACTGCTGGGAGTTTTTGTCGGCGGGGTCGGTTCGGAGGACAGACGTGTAATTCCGGTGGAGCTTCGCGGGACGAAGGGGAACTTGGTGCAGGAGATTGGACAAGCGTCTATGCTGGGATTCCGCGCGCCTGTTTTTAGAGGGGTCCTAGGTTTTAATGGAGCCGGAGGGGGGGGGGGGGGGGGGGGGGGGGGGGGAGGGGGGGGGGTGGGGGGGGGGGGGGAGGGGGGGGGGGGGGGGTGGGGGGGGGGGGGGGAGCAGGGGAAGAGAGAGGGGCGAATGAAATAAGGACAAGAGAGAAGGATTAATTCTTCGAACTGGAAATTGATTCGGAACTCCACGTATAATCGAACTAGAAATTCCAGAAATTCAATGCAAATAGCAAGAAATTTCGAGAACAGAAATTGTTGGAATACGACAGGCCCATCGCTGTGGGAGAACAATTAGACACTCAGAGAAAGACATCAGAGATGGGCAGAAAATTGAATAAGGCAGTCAGAAACAAGAGTAAAGAAGATTCGTTGAATCGGAAAAATTACTCCAAGAAGATTGAGGAAAGGGTCAACAGCAGCGCAGCATCTGATACAACAATATAGTCATGGAAAATATCTTTGGCAAGGAATGTCTCTGTAGGACTCTCAACAGATACTCCAGAGAGAGGTCACAGGCAGCCAGAACTTCACGCTAGAGAACCAAGGTAGAAGGAAGGAAGATGAGAGAATTTTTAACGATCTGTCTTAAATGACAAAATTTGATCATGCGTTTTACAGCATTCCAATCAGAAGGGTTAGATTGTCTTCATTTTGTTCTGACTTGGAAGCGAGTGATTCCAGGAGTGCCTAATCAAGAAGAATCAAATGCCTATTGCGCCAGTATCCAAAACAGGCAACTCCAGTCCGTGCAGATAAAAACTGGTGAATAAATGATTTACAACGGGGGAGCCAGTGACGGCGGGGGACAGTTGTTCGATATTAAGCCTTCGTGGAACCTGTTAACTTGCCAGAAAATCTCGGGAATCATGGAC
>SNQN01004904.1:10142-48229 GCA_008642245.1 Bassia scoparia | reverse complement strand
TTCTTATTGGGTTGATTATCGCACGAACCGAGATTGAACCCTATGGGCCCGACTCGTTAAGAAATTTTTGAGGCTCGGCTGGACTCGTCAGTTCAATGAGCCTATGTATTGTAGGCTCGGTTTGAGTTCTTTAAACAATTCTAAGACTCGAGCTTGGCTCATAAGCTCGATTTTTGCTCATTTTAGTCTTGAATTGGGCTCGTTTTAAGGTTTGAGTTCAATTCATTTTAGGCTCGATTTCGGCTCGTTTTGGAACAACAATAAAGCTGAAATTTTATTATTTTTGAATGAAACTATGAATTATGAATTTATTAAGCTTGTAACAAAACTGAATTGCTATTTGAAATCCGCTTTTACTGAAATCGAAATCCACATTTTATGCGAACTTTCGAATACGTCCTTTGATTCTTCCCCTCCATAACCACCCAACACAACCCTTTCAACACCAGCACCAACCAAAAACCACTACCCAAGACATCCTACCACCGGAAACACCATCCAACACCACCCTACCACCAACAAACACCACCCTAAATTTTTTTTTTTTTTTTTTTAATTTTTTTTTGTTTTTTTACTTTAGAACGAAAAAAAAAAAAAATTGAAATGGAGGCTTGGGCGCCTTGGCTAGGCGAGCCAGCCATGGCTGCCACGCTTCCATTTCAATTTTTTTTAGGTTCTGTCAGGCGTGGTTGCTTTGGTTGGGGCGCCTACCCAAGGCGTGGTGGTTGCGTGGCTATTAAAAAAAATTTTCGAGAGTGGTTGCGTGGTGGCTTGGGTGGTTGCGTGGGGTCAAGACGGTGGTTGCATAGTGGTCTAGGTGGTTGCAAGGTGTCTTGGTGGTGGTGGGTATATATTGGGGCAAGGGTAATAGGAAAAGTTTACACGAATGTGGACTTTAATTTCAGTAGAATCACATTTCGAATAGTAATCCCGTAACAAAATACGAGCGTAACAAAGAATCAGCAACAAATTTAATTGGTAGCCGCCGTCGCATTTCACCATTCATATCTCTCTCTCCTCTTCACCGTCGTCGAAACTTATCGACGGCAACTTACGCCAGCGATGCACCCAATTCAATTCCGAATCCAAGGTATTTTCTTCTCTTCATTCAATTCGCTTAATCTTTAATCACTCAATTAAAGTAGATTGATCACTCTCACCAACTATATAGAAAGCAAAAAATCTGCAATTCATTTCACGATTCATCATATTTATACAAAAAAGATCCAATTTTTATTGATACTAGCCTCATTTGATCCCTGTTTCTGAGTTCAATTGCGTTTTCAATTTCTGATTACAGTGAAGTAATCTTGAAGATGATAACATCAATGGCGGAAACAAATGGAATTGTGATGGTTGTTGTGACTGTTATAACGTTGATCTTAGTTCGATTAGTGTATGTTCTACATCATTGTGGGAAACCCTTACGACGAACTACTGTGAATCCTCTTACTACTCTCGTTGTTCTTGGTTCAGGTGAGCTACTTCATCTTTCAGTTCTTATTTTTTATTCATATAAACATTTCAATGCTCGAATAATATGCGATGTTTAGTGTGTTATTCACATTATGGTTGATTTTGATCAATTCAACACTTCATATTTTCTAAAGTGTTAATTTTGTTTGGAAAGTTAATTGTCAATTGAGTTAATTTAGAAGTTTACAACTTCATTGTTGATCAAAATGTATGCCCAAAATTCCGGGTTTTTTTTATAAAAAAAAATCGTGGTTAATTCAGAAGTTAATAACTTTTTTGTAATTCAATGTTTTAGTTCCCAGAATTGATGATGAAGTATGTGATTGCATARTTCATTAATTTTGTTGGATTATGAAGCGATTTACATGTAGAATTCTATTATCCTAATCTAACACATTTGTTATCTTTGTAGGGGGACATACTGCTGAGATGATTAACCTGTTGTTGGTACTGGGAGAAGGAAAGTTTATGCCAGAATTACATTGCTGCTGCCACGGATATATGAGCCTGCAGAAAGCTCGAACATTGAGAGTTCTCTATAACGAGTATAAAGTTATGCTTTGTTCTTCTTTCTACTAATTGAATACTTTTTGTTTAATTGTGCTGAGTGTGCATTAGAACTTCAGAATCAGAAGTCCATATTATGAACATATTTGCTGGAGTAAGTGAATGATGAGAAAGTCACGCTCTTATGCTTTTCATTTTGCATATGATCTGTTGTGTTCTGCCCTATTTGTGTCAGAGTTTGGTGATGATAGGATTGATTGAATTTAGTGTCAGCTTGCTTATGTTTGATAGAGACTAAGAATTGGTTGTCTGTTGATTAGAGGCTGCAGTTTTAAGCAATAGTAATTTCATTGCCTTTATTGCTATTAGTCATGCAAGGAATGAAGGCTGCTTTTAGGCAATTTACCTCTTGAGTCTGAAACTGGTTACTTCTTGTGCCTCCTCTTTAAGACATTGTGATTCTGTTGCCTTGCAATGGAAATCCTTTGGAGAACACGTGGATGGCTGTAAGAAAGGTGATCAGTACTTTTTCTATATTCTTGTGAAGGAAACAAGTCCCATTAGAATACTAATATGTGTAACTTCCACATTCATTACATCACATTAAAATAGGTGTTTAAACATACAAAACACTCCATACAAACACTGATCTCATAATTAGAACGGACGTACTTTAGGATAAACCCTTATATACCTTATACGATTCTAATCTAACAGATTCAGGCATTATAGTGCTGAGTATCTTACTAATTTCATGCCATTGCTAAGAAATTGATGCAATGACTCATTTTCGTTTAGTATTTGGTACAAGTTGATTGATTTAAAGGATATTTTACTCTTTCTGTTGCGCTATAAACATTTATGAAAAGGGGCTATAAATATCCAAAGATCAGCCAGGTTATCATTCATCATACACAAAGCACTACTAATCAACATTTATTAACGTTATGAGAGTACTAAAAAACAGAAATTAACATGGATGTGATTCGATCACTCTTGGCATTACAACATACACAGCATCAATCCAAACATGCTATAATCAAATTTTATTTTCACTCTTAGACGAGTACCCATTTTCTTTCTTCTTCTGCTGTAGACAAATTAAACCCTATGCTTCAAAATCACCCCACAACCATTTTGTCTCAGTAATCATTCTCAAAGTTCCTTCACAAATTTGCAGTTAATGACTTTATGTGCTACAAAATATACAATGATTATATATCATTACAACTTCACAAGTGTTATAATGGCTCAATAACATCATTACATTTATAATTTCCATAATATTGCATAAAATAACTTCGGAAAAAAGTCAATATAATCTCTATATAAAAAATCTCTGATATCTGAAATTAACTAGAATTCCCCATCAAATTAAAGAGTCATCATAATTTGATTTAACTGCAACTTCATTATCTAACCCTTATACATATATACTAGTATGTCTCATCTACAACTGACTGACTATACCATAAAACCTAATATATATTTAAACACATAAACTCATTTCACGTGTAGCATTATTAATAATATAAGTAATAACAAGTACCAAAACACAATACATTACAAAATTATACACTTCCTCATGACACAATTCTCAAACAATCACCACTGATAAAAATAAAAACTTTACTAAAAAAAAAATACTTTTTTTACAATGTGAATATTAACAGCTATTAAAATGTAATTTACCCACCAAAAAACATACTAAAATATTTTTTTGGGTAAACAGGAGAGCTTACATATTTGCACTATTAACAGAAGAAAACCCAAATATAATGTTAATTACAAATACTAGTGGCAGGGAAGGTCCTAGTTGTTCATATAGTTTGTACTACATACTTGTGATTAATCATTCTGCCTGTTTCTTGATTAGGTGATCTGCACTTTCAGCAGCTTCACCTGCCATAACTTTTGAGCACTTGTAGGCATACTAGGACAAAATGCTTCATTTTATGAGCTAGTTTCATGAACTTAACAGCCAATTAGAGTATACATTATTGATTATAAACCATTGCTATTTGCTTACCAGATCCTTGAATCTCAGCCATATATTGACGAACATTGTATGATAATTTTTCATGGATTCCTCTCTGTTCATGTCCTTTTTTTTCGACGACCCCTACCCCCTTCTAATTCTGGAGTTTAGCATATGTAGGGAAGAAGCATCAGGGTGCAACATGGACTAGGTATGGAGACACAATTAATTCATTTAGTGAGGTGTGATCAAGAGTTTGGGGTAATGTGATTACTGATATAATTCAAATTTTGGAGCAGATCCCTTTCAAGGCATTGAGCTTTATAAAGGGTTCTCTCTTTTGGGTGTCATCAACTCATTGATGCTATTGTTATAGACAAAATTGTTCTTATTTTTAAAAATCATAAAGACACACAAGGAAACCACAGTCCACACAAACTCTAATTCACACCAAGAAAATAAGTGGTAAAGTGGAGGAAAGTTAGCATGCATGTAACCACGCATGAAGACTACCTTGGGTTTGATTTGTGAACAAGGGGACAGTTTGCTGAGCACTTCATTCATTAAAAGTCTTCACAAGCAAACTTTCTTGTTGAGGCATGGGAGAGAAAATGTTAGGCTCACCAAGGGGAAAAAGAGGTTAGCAACTTAGCATTAGCCTCTACCAAACTTAAGATGCCAAAGCTAGCCATTGAGATTTTTTTAGGAGTACCCTAGTGATATTTCTTTTGTAAGTGTATGTCTGTTTCTAGTCCTCCCTCCGTTTACTCTGCAATTCTGAACGTCAGCTGTACTGTGATTTTTTTTTCCTTTTCTTTTAGTGTGAGAGTATAACTGTTTTCAAAACCAGAATGATCCTTCTTATGTTCATAATTGTTGTTAATAATCACTGTTGGTTTGGACATGGCAGGCATGATCATGGAGCTGCTGTTGTCAATAGCATGTATTTCATGTGAAATTTTTGTGAAATGCCATATTGTTTCATGTTAAATTGGAATTGTTAGCTGTTATCATAAAAGCCTTCATTTTAATTGCCGCAGGATCATAATTGAAATTTTGACCTCCGTAGGTCCTAGTTGCTTTTGTATTGCAGAATCATATTCGTTCGTATGGATACCATTTAATTTACATCATGAGGAGTTTGTACTTGTAGATGGTTGTCTTTGTCAGATTTAATATGCTTGTTTTGTGCTGGTGGACAAAGTTGTGATTTTTGAAGTGTCATGTTTACTCTATTTCCTCTTTATCCCAATCAAATTTTAAAATGCGCATGATTTGCAATAGGAAATATTGTATTGTTCTTGCTAGACCTTTTGCTCTGATCTACTACTTTTAAAGCCTGGTGGTGTCACACCTCACAGCATTTGGACAGTTGGACCACTTGCTTGTATCTAATTTTGATACCTCATCACCTTTCTACCTCTTGATGCACCGGTGTGTGTATATAAAGAACATCAAACACTGTTAGTTGCCCAGAGTTTCTTGAAGCACAGTCTTAAGTCAGAAGGACGATATGTAGCTAAAGCAAGGTTTATAGCTTCTGTAAGGAAGGCTGACATGAATGATCTAGAGATAGTTTATACAGCTAAACAGATCATAAAAATAAATTGTGAAACTTTCTTCTTTTGGTAGTTATAAATGCTTATGACRGACGAATTCTGTGAGGCACACAAAGGTCTGCTTTTAGTCTTTAGGGAGCCTCAATGYTCTTCATTGCCTCGAGAGCAATGTAGAAGTCACCTAGTAGGTGTTGCATTTCAGTGCTTCAAGCTATATTTTACGTAAAGTGTCATTGAGAAATATTATTTTTGCGATTGTTCTTTTATTTCATTGTTGGTGACTAGCCTGACTGGCATTCTGCTACAGAAGGGAACGGAATCTGCACAGTACATGCAGATATATAGAAGTCGGGAAGTGGGTCAGTCATACATAACTTCAGTAGGAACTACCTTGATTGCCATCGCTCATGCACTGCGGCTGATGATTAAAATCAGACCTCAAGTGGTATGTATATACATCCTTATTTTTTTTCTTTCTTCTCATTCATAGCCTTTGCCGTTTATTGTTTGTTGTTGAGCTGTTCAACTGTTTATTGCCAGATCCTCTGTAACGGGCCTGGAACATGCATCCCTATATGTGCAATTGCCTTTCTGTTTAAGGTAAGCTCTACTGGGCCTGTAATAATATTGTCACTGAGTAAGATAATTTTTGTTTTTGATTTGTTGAAATAATTACTTTGGTTCATGTTAGCCAACTTACCACTCATGGACTAAGGCTATGATTGGATCATTGTATGCAATAAAATTTGATTCTTTCTGCTTCCGCAGTACTTGATCCAGGATGGTCATCACATTATTTTACATGAGAGCATTGCAAGAGTAAAAAGACTCTCTTTGACGGTTGGCTTCTTTAACAAACTAAGAATGGCGGAATCAACTATATTGACAATGGCCACAATGCAGAGGGATTCCTCTGAATCATATTTATGTTGGCTTTTGTATGTAACTGGTTTCTTCACTTAGTTGTTAACTCCAAAATCTTCAATTTTGTAAAGTTTTCGACACAAACTTTTTTTCCTTTTAAAAAAAGAAGATTTTGTTCCCATGATATCTTACTGTTCCCAAAGGGGATATGTGTTTAATCGTGGTTTCTAGTGGCTTAATCACATCAAAATTTAAAGGTTTTGAAGCCTAACATTAAATATGTATTCAGCAGGTCATCATCTACTTTTCTTTAGCTATACTCATCGAAAAGCGGTTAACTTGTATATTATTTCGTGTTGACATAGAGCTGGATGCTGGTTTCCTGAATTTATATGTAGCTCTTTTATTCCAGATTTAATTACCAGGATGCTTGAACCTTTGTAATGAGAGTTAAAGATGATTGCGTATGGGTGCTCTTCATGCGCACACAGTATTGCAACAGTAAATTTGGTAAATTGGTCAGCTTTCATCTAACAGATGCGGATCCTGTAAGATTTTGATCACATAAGTGTTTTGTTATTCTGTGTGTGGTGAAATTCAATGATATGGTCATACATGATCGAGACCAAGGAAAATTGATGCTGGAACTAGACAACAATACAGTTATATGTTCAATTGGAAAAACTGTGAGTTGTCTTTGTTATGTTCCGTTAGAATAAGCAAAGTGATAGTGATTTTCTACGTCATGCATAATGCATGATTCATCGCCACTCCATACCAAGGCCCGAGATAGTTTCCATAGATGTTCAATATAGTCGATAATGCCAAACTGACAATCTGTTGCCAGCTTTGACATCCTAGAAGTGATCAAAGGAAGTTCAAGGCGCTCAATGGCCTCGCTGCACTTCTCACTTGAGTGAAAACACTTTCAAGGGAGTCTAAAGCAATCTAGACTGTTCTCAGCGTTACTAGTTACTACCGATAAATAACTAACTTTAAATTGTTCTTTCTATAGATCACGTTCTGCCAAAAGATTGTGCGAATATATAGTATAAAAAGCTTGAGCATACGGTGCGCTGTGTGCTTCAATGCAATAATATTTTCAGAGTACTTTTGTTTGGTGCTATGAAAAGAACCACAAGGGCGAGCGTGACGAAGGAATTCGTGATCTTGAAATCTCTCAAAATTGGAAGAGAAATTTTAATCCACATTGAAGCCACTCTCACTCGTCAATTCGGTGACAACTGTTGAATGCATGATAATTATTGTTCCGACTTTTGGAATATGCCATCTCTGCAAGTTAGTGCCATTCCTGGTTTGGTCCTTCTGACTAAATGGGAGATTCTACATAAATGGACGAACATCGTCCAAAAGTCTTTAACACACGCCTCTCTTTTGAAAAAAAAAAAACTTTAGTTGATAGTAATCTACATTCGTTCCCCATATAGCCTCGCATTCTAACAAATTCTTTCGTTTCCGACACTGATTTGTACGTATCGCCTTTTTAGCAAATCTTATACTTGCTGTAGGCTTATTGATTTCTCATTATATGGACGTTGTAGATAAAAAGAATCAGAATCTCTTGCTGAAGTTATACGCCGAAGACCTTCAGATAAATCCTGGCGTCAATACTTAAGAGTAGGTARAAWAAAAATAAAAATGGAGTCTCTTGAGGAAGAATTTGATCTGAACTGGGTTTGCTGTCTTCTTGATGATATTCCAAGCACCTGTTGTGATTCATATGCTGTGCGTTCTAACCTTCCTTTGCCTACTACTCGTCTCAATTCATTTTCCAGCTCTGCCTCTCACAGGTTGGTGCAATATATTCTTCGAAAGATTCATGAGCTCCTGGTTTGTATCATACTTTTATCATRCATTCCTAGCAAACTTTCCATTTTCTATAATGGGTTCAAATGGAAAGTTTCAGCTCTTCTTCATGTGTAYGTGTTTCTTCTGTTCTTCATATGTGAACATGTTTCAAATAGTGATTGCGAACGTACTGTATTTACTTCCTGCTGTAAATTGCGTTTCAGGCTACATGACTGTAACTTTTTAGTGTGAACTGTGAAGTATTAGTATTTTTGATAAGCTTAGATCTTAACTGATTGGGAAACTCGACCACTTAAGTGAAGGTTTTTGCCATTGATTGAAGTCCTTTCYTTTGTTAAAGTCCTCAGTTTTTGTTCTGAGGATTTTAATACTGGGAAAATCTTAGACCTTAAGTGATTGAGAAAATTGATCTGTGAGTACTAAAGTTCTCCGCTCTGATTGCCTTTCATTCACAGTATGTCTTATGCAGTAAGGCCTCGTTTCTGTGTATTTATCTACCTGTCTAATTTACAAGTCAAGCTATTAGCAGATGATTTTCTTTGCCCTCAGTAAGAAGTACATGCAAAGGAGAAAAACTGTATATCTGATCATATATTGACATATTGCTTGTGTGTCTTGTGTGATAATGTTTCTTTACTTCCAGCGCGCATGCTCATCAGGATTCTTCTGATACTTCTGATGGTCTTGAAGAGTGCTGTCGTAAAAGGTACTTAAAAATCTCATTTGATTCGACATGATTCTCTTTTCTGAGAAACCTGTAAGTTATACTATTATAGTATTATCCATAATGTATTTGCTAATTTTTTCTTTGGAATTCAACTGCAGGGTTCGTGTTGGATCGRTCACTGCACCTAGCTCCAAAGCATGTCGTGAGAAAGAAAGAAGAGACCATGTGAATAAAAGGTAAGTATAAAAAGTACAGGGGTTATTTTTTTAGGATCTGAGTTTACCTTTTCATTTATCTCAGAATTGCTAATCAGAGTAATCACCACCTTGCTGTTAGGYTCCTCGAGTTAAGTGCTCTTTTGGAGTCTGGACCAACAACAAAGCTTGACAAAGCCGCTGTACTTACTGATGCTATCCGGACTGTGAAGCTGTTACGCAAAGAAACTGATAGCTTGAGCAGCCAAAATGAGGAACTAAAACAAAAGATCACTGAATTGAAGGTTCTGTCTCTTTCAAATGTGGCTTCTATCTATATGTAAAGTCATAAAATAGGATTGCAGATCAAGTATTGTTTATGGCTAGATCTTACCTCACAGAATACATCATTTGGTATTGACGTTTGCGAATGTTCATAAACCTCAATACCAAATCATCTATTCATCATAAGCCAAACTATTTTGTTTCCAACTTACCCTTTATGATATATTTCCACTAGGTGTTGGATTGTAAAACTTGTAGTTTGTACTAGTGCAGGCGGAGAAGAATGAACTTCGAGCAGAAAAGCGTGCTCTAATATCAGAGAAAGAGGAAATGGATCAGCGAATCAAAGCTTTGGGTGCTCGACCTAGCTGGCAGGTCCATCCTACTACAGTTCCAACTTCATACTCTATACCCTGTCAAGCAGTTGGTAGCAAACTGATGCCGCTAGTCAATTATTCCAGTGTCCCTTTTTGGCAGTTTGTGCCTCAAACTGCTATCGATACATCACAAGATCATGTTCTTCACCCTCCGGTTGCTTAAGCTTGAGGGAATATCAGTCGTCTGCAGTCTTTTCTTGGGCTGTGGAACTCCATTTACAGGTTTTCCAAGGTGATGATAGTGTAACATGTTTTGATTTTGAGACTGATGTATGAATGAATAAATGAAAAATAATTGGTTGTTAGTCTTGTTACTAGCTTAGTACATATTTGTAACCTCTTCCATATCACCTTGCTTCGACGTTTGAAGTAGAAAGTTAGCCTGGCATTCTAACAAATTGTAATGACTGAGCTTTCTTTGGTCTGTTGTGATAGATTTAGTTATTGTGGGAGCAAACATATCTCTCCATTTGATAAGAGGAGTTCGATTGTTGGAACATATTATGCATAAAATGGACCTTTTAACAAATGAATTGATTAGTAAATATAACGGACAAGTTAAAGCAAAGGACTAATTGGAGTTAAAACCATTTAGAAGGAATTTGGCGAAGAAACGACCAGAACCAAAATGGCGCCAAGCCACCAGAATGGCGCCGCCCATTTGGTCTGGACCAAAATGGCGCCACGCCATTCAGGTGGCGCCACGCCATATTGGCCCTGATCGGCGTTTAATGCGCGATCAGGTTTTATCCTTTGCCTTTGATTGTTTTGTCCGTTGGGTGCCTACTTAATGCAATTATATATATTTGAATGATATTATGGCTGTGTTGTAAATCAGTTTGGAATGAGTTTGAATTGGTTTAAAACACCATTAACTCAGAATTGATTTGGCCATGATTGCATTAATTAGGGAGGTTACACTCCTTAATGTTGTGTTGGGAGGCTTCCTAAGTGCCTATAAAAGGCCAAGCTTGATTCATTTGTTGACACACATCAAAAACACTGAATTTATATCTTGTTGGCTATTGTTGTTTACTTGCTTTCTCTTTGAAACTTCTTGCAACTTTTCAGAGATGTTTTCACAAATCAAACACAAAGTTCTTTTTCTTGACTTGCTTGTAGATCAACAAAGTAAGTTGCTCTCTCCATTGTATCTCATTAGTTATTTCGTGGTAACCGTGATCCTAGAGGGGCGAAATTAAACTAAAAGGAAAGCGTATTCTCCGTGCCTTGAGTATTATCCGTACTACCCTCTATTGTTCTAACAATCTTTAGTTTAATTTCCGTTTTCTGTTCGGATATGGCATCATCACTCAAGGACATGGCCATGAACTTCCAAAATTGGCCAAGTTCGAAGGTTGTGGGGTTTAGGAGTGGCAAAAGAAGATGCACTTTCTCTTGACTACCTTGAACGTGGTTTATGTGCTCGCAACACCTAGACCACCACTTCCCAAGCCGGAAGGAGGAGCCCTTGGAGACGGTGAGAAGCGAGCTAAGTGGATAGCGATGACTACGTGTTGTCGTGGTCATATCCTCAATCTCTTTCGGATTCCTTGTTCGATCTTTATCAGAATGTGAAAATGCAAAGGCGCTTTGGGATTCTTTGGAGGCCAAATACATTTCGAGGATGCTTCAAGTAAGAAATTCCTTGTTAGTAATTTTAATCTTTTTAAAATGACTAATGGACCGGCCTATAAGGAACAATTCCATGAAATTCATCACATTTTGAACCAAATTCAAGCACATGGAATGGTGATGGATGAAGCCATTCGGTTGCATCTATCATTGATAAATTACCACCATCTTGGAGAGAAACTAAAAACGCTTTTAAAACATAAAAAAGAGGACATGACCATGGGCAATGGGTACACATCTTCGTATTGAAGGGTATCCGGGCTCAAATGGGTTAAGGACACTAATATAATGTCCAAAAATCTGCCATAAACGTGGTAGAGGTTGTGAGTCAACGGGACTTAAGAAATCCAATGTCAATACTAAAACCAATGTTGCAAACAAGAAACGGAAGGCTTTGGCTTGTTGGGTTTGCAACGGTCCTCATTTGAAGAGGATTGCCCTTCCAAAGAAGAAAGGCAAAGAAGGATCAACCTAAAGGTGGTCCTTCAAACCAAGGTATGCATTACACATGTAGTTACAAATGACGAAATGAAATTTTTAGCTATGATTTCTGAGATTTGTGTTGTGCAGGTTGATGATACTTGGTGATTGATTCGGGAGCTCTAGACATGTGTGCCAAAGATAGGCATTTTTCAAAACCTACAAGGAGTTGGAAGATGGCCAATCTTGTACATGGGAAACGATTCTACGGTCAAGGCTAGAGGAATAGGCCAAGTAGAGTTGTTGTTAACATCGGAAAAACTCTTACTCTTAGAGATGTTGTTTTGTTACCGAATTAGGAAAAATCTTGTGTCCGGAGTCTCTTGAATAAGTTGTTTTTAGAATGTTTTGAGTCCGATAAGTTTGTACTTTCTAAGGTGTATTTATGTTGGTCAAGGTTATTATTGTAATGGCATGTTTAAGCTCAATATTGATAATAAATTTTTGATTCTGTTTAATGCTTGATGTTTCTTCTCTTTGGCACAATCGTTTATGTCATGTGAATAATCGTCGTTTATATGACATGTCTAAAATGGTTTAATCCCACCTTTCGATTTAAATTTAGAGAAGTGTAAAACTTGCATGTTAAATAAATCAACAAGGACCCTTTTCCAAGTGTGACAAGAAAACAATTTTCTTGAATTGAATGTGCATTAGACTTAGTGCTTACATAGTTCACCTTCTTTAGCAATAAGAAATATTGTTGTAACTTTTATTGATGATGCATCAAGTTTTGTTACTTGTATTGTTATCATCTAAAGATGAAGCTCTTGATAAATTTAAATCATAAGACCGAAGTGGGAATTACAACTTGATTTAAAAATTAAGAAACTTCGACGGATAGGGTGGTGAATACTTTGATCCAAGTTATTTTAAAATCCATTGGTATTATTCATGAAACGACTCCACCATATACTCCACAAAGTAATGGTTTGCGGAAAGAAAAATAGGACTTTAAAAGAAATGGTTAATTCCATTATCTAATTCGGGTCTTAGTGACGGTTTTTGGGGTGAAGCAATGCTTACGGCATGTTAGTTTTGAATCGAGTTCCTAATAAAAGGAACAAGATTACCCCATATAACTTTGGTCTAAAGGAAGCCTAATCTCCATTACCTTAGGTATGGGTGTAGGGCAATTGTCAAATTGACGGAACCTAAACGTAAAGACGTTGGGTAAAAGGATTGATTGCGTTATTATAGGTTATGCTGAAAATAGCAAAGCTATAGGTTTTATGTTTTAGAACATAATGATTTTGTTTCTATTCACTCCGTGATAGAATCAAGGGACGCATATTTGATGAAACACGTTTTCATCGATTCCTAGACCAAAGACATGTACCTAGTACTAGTACTTCCATTGTAGATGACATTACTAATGATCATGATTACTACAATTCCGGAAGTGAGGAAAAGTAAAAGAATTAGAAAAGCGAAAATCTTTGGACCGGATTTTCAACTATATTTAGTTGAAGGGTCAAGGAGTCTCTTGAGACTCAAGCTTCATATTGTTACCATATGGAGAGGATCCTAAATCCTTTGATGAGCAATGAAGTCTCATGATGCCGCTTTTGGAAAGAGGCCGTAAATGATGAAATGGATTCCATATTGGGAATAATACTTGGTTCTATCGGATTTACCTCCCGTTGCAAACCTCTTGGTTGTAAGTGGATTTTTGTTACAAAAAGAAGAGTCGAGTGAACCATATTAAAACACAAAGCCCGGTTAGTGGCTCAAGTTTTTAGGCAAAAGTATGGTATCGATTACTTTGACACTTATGCTCCGGTGGCAGGAATAGCTACCATTAGACTTTTAATTGCGTAAGCGCGATTCATGGTCTTGAAATTCACCAAATGGATGTCAAAACTGCCTTCCTTAATGGTGAATTGAGGAGGAAAGTGTACATGAATCAACCAGAGGGTTTCAAAGTCAAGAGACAAGAAACGAAGGTTTGCAAGTTAGTTAGATCTTTGATGGCTAAAACAAGCACCTAAGCAATGGCATCAAAAATTTGATGATGTTGTCTTGGCTAATGTTTCAAAATTAATCAGTCTGATAAGTGTGTATATAGCAAATTGATGATAGCTAGGTAAATGTCATAATTTGCTTATATGTTGACGATATGCTTATCTTTGGACTGATTTGGATGAAGTCATAAAGACCAAAGTTTTTCTCTCAAGTAGCTTTTCCATGAAAGATTTGGGACAAGCGGATGTGATTCTTGGTATAAGAATTGTGAGAGGAAAGGAACATTTCTTTGTCACAATCTCATTACATTGAGAAAGTGATTCAGAGGTTCAATGAGTCTAACTCAAGTCATTTTGCTACTCCTTATGGATCCTAACATTTATTGGTCCAAGTAGTGGTACTCCAATTGCACAAATGGAGTATGCAAGCTTAGTTGAAGCTTGATGTATGCAATGACTAGCACTAGACCGGATATAGCTTTTGCTATTGGTAAGCTAAGTCGGTATACTAGTAATCCTAGTATGATGCATTGGAATGCTCTAAGGAGAGTGCTTCGGTATTTGAAGAAAACCAAGGACTATGGTTTGACATATACTGGATCCTTCGGTTTTAGAAGGATACACGGATGCTAGTTGGATTTCCAATAAGGAGATTTTCATCCACAAGTGGATGGGTGTTTCTTCTTGGAGGAGTGCCATTTCATGGGCCTCTAAGAAGCAAACATGTATAACTGATTCAACTATGGCATCGGAATTCATACTCTAGCTTCTTGTTGCAAAAGAAGCGGAATGGCTAAGGAATGTGTTGAGTGAGTTGATTTTGGGTAAAACCTATGTCACCTCTTGCATAACATGTGATAGTGCTTCAACAATGCAAAGGCGTATAGCGAAGTCTACAATGGCAAGTCAAGGCACATTGGGGTTAGACATAGCTATGTTCGTCAAATGATCAAGGATGTTGTATAACCATTGGTTTTGTTCGTCTCAACTCAATTTGGCGGATACGTTTACTAAACCGTTGCCACAGGGAGTTGTTGGTTAAAATGAACAAAGGGATGGGTCTTAAGCCTATTGAACAACTTCAATGAAAGGAAACTCAATTCGACGTCTAATACAACGTTGGATCTCGAATTCAATGAGGATAAATTTCATTTGATGGTGTGTGCACTTGTGTTTTCATCCCAAGTTAATGCCAAATCTCTGCAATGATAAAGGAGTTGAATTTTATGAAAATTCTTAATGAATCTTTGAGGGAAGACTCAATTGCAGGAGTCGGTACGTTGTAAGATTTACCTATATGAGTAGAGTTTGGCCGCCTCATCAAGTTTGGGCTAACTTGAAACGCTCATGAATGGATATGGATACCATGGCTACTAAGGTATCGAGGTTAAAGGAATTTTGTTAGTGCTTGTGTTGTGTGTTGTACCTTCGGTGATTCGTGGAATTGTTGTATTCAAGGTATAGTCCATCACCACGATTGGAATCATGTTTAAGTGTGCATACACTAAGTAGGAATTCAATCTTTAAGATATTTCTATTATGCATAAGTATGTGATTTTTAAATTTTGCAAGTAAAGGAGGTTTGTCAACATTTATGTCATAAATGGAGAGGGACTGTGTGGAACATTTATGATAAAATGGACCTTGAACAAATGAATTTGATTAGTAAATATAACGGACAAGTTAAAGCAAAGACTAATTGGAGTAAAAACCAATTTAGGAAGGAATTTGGCGAGAGAAACGACCAGAACCAAAATGCGCCAAGCCACAGAATGGCGCCGCGCCATTTGGTTCTGGACCAAAATGGCGCCACGCCATTCAGGTGCGCCACGCCATATTGCCCTGATCGCTTTAATGCGCGATCAGGTTTTATCCTTCCTTTGATTTTTGTCCGTGTGCCTACTTAATCAATTGATATGATATTTGAATGATATTATGGCTGTTGTAAATCAGTTTGAATGAGTTTGAATTGGTTTTAAACACCATTAACTCAGAATGATTTGCCATTGATTGCATAATTAGGGAGTTACACTCCTTAATGTGGCTGTTGGGAGGCTTCCTAGTGCCTATAAAAGGCCAAGCTTGATTCATTTGTTGACACACATCAAAAACACTGATTATATTTCTTGTTGGCTATTGTTGTTACTTGCTTCTCTTTGAAACTTCTTGCAAACTTTCAGAGAGTGTTTTCACAAATCAAACACAAGTTCTTTCTTGACTTGCTTTGTAGATCAACAAAGTAAGTTGCTCTCTCCATTGATCTCATTAGTTATTTCGTGTAACCCGGTGATCTAGAGGGCGAAATTAAACTAAAAGGAAAGCGTATTCTCCGTGCCTTGGAGTGATTATCCTTACTACCCTCTATTGTCTACACCGATTGTACTCGGCTCAACATCTTGTTTTTTTTTTATAGCCATAGGAAGCTGACATTGAAGGAGTTGGAGACGGAAATCGGAGGAGTTGCTACTAAGCATGACATTGACTGTTGCCATTGTTGGTCTGTTAGAAGCATCTTCTTGGTCTGTTGCCATATTCTGTCTTGTAGCAACATTATATCTTAAGGCAAGAATTATTGCAAGACTCCTTTCTACACTCTGCCACATCAGCTTTTTCACTAACTTTTTACTTTTAAAACTCACATCAAGACTCTCTACATTTCATACTTTATTCCAAGACTCCAACCAATACTCTCTTTATTCTTTTAAAAAAATTAAAATTGTCAAAATTGATTTTTTTTAAAAAAAAGTAAAAAGACCCAATCGAAATTGACAAGTGTCCAACAAGAAGTCTTGAGTTGGGTCTTGAAAATCAAAACCCAACTCAAGACTCCATAGAATCTGAGCAAGATCATTGCTTAGACTCCACAAAAGCTTTAATCAAGACTCTTCTCAAACTTGCAATAAACTTGCCCTAAGTCTAAGCTGTATTATAAGGTAACAAGATTACCGTTTTAATTTGGTAAAGAAAGTGAGATGACAGTGTAGTATTACCCATACTTTCTTTAATATAATATGGAGAACGTTTATGACAGAATTTGATGGACTTTCTGGGAAGCCTGCTGATTAAACTAGGTTTCCTCAAAAGTTCAAAAAGCGTCCAAACGGAACTTATAGCGTCCTCTTCAACGGTGAACCCCAGCCTTTGTTTAACCCAAGTTGGATTTAGACAAGGAGTAGACCCCCTCACCCCCTACCTGTTTATCCTATGTATGGAAGCACTGGATACATGTTACGCCTAGGTGCAGAAGGATTCACAGCATCCCAGTGCAAGAAGAGTCCAATCGATCTTCACCTTTCTTCGCTGATGATGCCGCATTCTCTTTAACTACTTGATTAAAGCAGTTACTTTCTTTCAATGAACTCTGAGCTGCTTCTGTTCTACCTCAGGAGAGTTATCAACAAAAGACAAAGTATCATTATGGTTAACCTACACTGCCCCCAAGA
The DNA here is from genome assembly GCA_008642245.1 of Bassia scoparia. NCBI lineage: Eukaryota > Viridiplantae > Streptophyta > Magnoliopsida > Caryophyllales > Amaranthaceae > Bassia > Bassia scoparia. Next base: position 30,970 of record SNQN01004904.1, on the reverse strand, counting down.
GTTCAAGGACAATCTCTCTAACATCCTGGGGATGTCTCTTCATTCGTCGTTTCAAAATTACCTGGGAATCTCAACGAATTTCGGGTCGACAAAAAGAGACATCTTCAGAGTTTTGGTGAAGAATGTCCAGGACAGGTTAAAAAGCTGGAACTCTCTTTTCCTGTCACCAGCCGGGCGTTTAACCCTTATAAACTCGGTCCTCTCCTCCATGAGCAACCATGTGCTCTCGATCTTTAAAATCCCAATAGGGATAGGAAAAAAGATCAACAAAATCATAGCTAAATTATGGYRGGTCGGCTTGAAGGAGGGCAATGGTATCCACTGGCGAAGCTGGAAACAAATAACAAGACCAAAAGATWAAGGGGGACTTGTCATTCGGGACGTCTTGAAACTTAATAAGGCCCTTCTCATGAAACAAGCTTGGAAGATTCTCACGAACAAGGAATCGCTAATGAGTAGAGTCTTCCAAGGGAAGTATAAAATTAAAGATTAAAACCTCTTTAGTGAATCCTGGACTAAGACGACAGGCTCCTGGGGTTGGARCGACATCAAGGTARGACTGGGTGAACTAAGAAAAGGGTGCACTTGGACTGTTGGCAAAGGAAACAAAACTAGWATTGGTGATCCATGGATTTGGGAAAAGAGACCTATATTCCACCCAGAACTACAAGATGAGATTACCTATAGAAATCTAAGTAGCGGGAAAGTAGAGCTCCTTCGAAGCCTGGACAAGTGGAATGATGATCAGATCACGGACCTCTTCCAGAGGGACAACTATATTGCAATAAGATCCATGGTGCCTATTCATACAGAAMTAGATGATCATTTGGCTTGGGTCCAAAGCAGAACAGGCCATTATACAGTCAAACAGGGCTACGACTTCTTACAACAACAGGAGATGGAACWGGAAGGGGATAGTGGGAAAAGACGATTATCTGGAAAYGACAAAATTCCTTGGAAACTCAATGTCCCGACTGATGTCAAAGTCTTCTTGTGGAAAGTCCTCAATAACGCCCTCCCGTTAGGTAGTGAACTCCACAAAAGAAATTAGTATCCCTTCTCAATGCCCTCTTTGCGACCAACTCAACACGACAGGAGCCTTAGAATCACCAGAGCACCTCTTTAGGGACTGCCAGGTCACTATGAGGATTTGGAAACTTGGGAGCCTAGGTATTGACGTTGAGAATGGTGCCAACATCCCTCTGCCAACCTGGATATGGAATTGGTTAAGATACTTCGAGAAAGACAAGGAGACCAAAGATCTGCAAATGAGAATTTTCAATATCACCCTCGAAGAAATCTGGCATGAAAGAAACATGGTGCTGTTTCAGAAAGCCAAACACAATTCAACAGGAGTTATGATAAAAATCAACAATAGTYAGAAGATGATTTACAAGCCGGACCATTCCCTGAGGCAGGTTCCCACTGGAATACAGTAGACTCATAGACCTCGAGAGCAATTAACAATTATAGGAGACAGGTGCAGTGAGCTTCCGTCCGTCGTCCGTCTTCACATCGAGCAGGAAAAAGCGCCATACAACAACAAGTACACTGCCTCTTGGACTCAGGGTAAATGGGTAATAGCACTCAAAAGCACACTTCGAAGATTATGGGAGCTCATAAGAACCATGCAACCTCAAAAGCCATCCTCTGGATTCTCAAAGATCTTCTCAAACAGGGAATACTGCACGTTAATTTAAGCTTGAGGAACTTGGACTATGTGCAGCATCTTATGTCAGAGCAGGACAACGATCGTCARGATATGGATAGGAATAGTGCTCGCGAATTATTGAATTTCTTTCACTGTTTTAGCTTTTCAAACATGTACCATAACGGTTAGAAGGGCCCTGCCCTTTATTCTTACTCTTTGTAAAAAAAAAAAAAATTTTGAGAAACGGTTTGGAATTTCGTGGAACGGATGAAGTATGATTTTTAAATATAGTTCTCTTAAAATAGTCTATTACGAACTGTTGAAATTTGTTGAAATCATAAAAATGATGCATGTAAGGTTCTAAGCTAGAATTTTCTGATTAAGAAGACTTAAGTTGAAGCTAACGATGGATTAAGAAATTACAGTAAATGTAGTCTACTCGTTGACTAAACTTTATATACCGATAGGCGATAATAATCTCTATTATATAAGYCAAGGGGGAGCAATGGTGTCCCCCTAGGAATTGACTAATTTGCCCTTTAATAAATATCAATTAACCTTTGATTAATTCATTTCCTACTTTAAAATTTTCAAATAAAGGAAAGTTTTAAATTTACCAAATAAACTATTACTTAAAAGTAACACATTCATGGTAAAAAAAAATTATGATTGAAAATGACATAATATATGAAATAATTACAATTCAAAGCACGTCAAATTTAAATATAAATTAACAATTTTTTCTTTAGTTTAAGCACGCATAGCGTGCACTAAAAAAACTAGTGTGATCATGGGCCTCTTGAGTCAAGACCTTCGGTCCTCAATGTTATACATTTTATGATTTAACAAAAACTAGAAAATAATTAAGTTAGAATAGAAATTCTAAACCAAAATAGTTTGATATCTAACTCATAACCTCATATACAATTATATTTACTTACTTGACTTCAGCTCGTGGGAGGGAGGTTGCTGTTGTGGTTGCTCGTCGTGCGACAATTGTTGTTGTGGTTGTTTGYCGGTTGTTGCTGTTGTGGTTGTTCGTCGCGCGATTGCTATTGCYATGGTTGTTGCTGTTGTTTGTTGGGGCCAAATGTTCAAAGAGTAGAAAAGTGAGTGAAATCCCAGAAAARAGAAAAAGAGAGGAGAGAGAAAGAGGTTTGAGGAGAATARGGTGTAGTGGCGACGGTAATGGAGGACCAACACTCCAACAGAGAAGAAAGAAAGGAAAAACAGAGAGAGAAATGAAATGAAATGAAGGAAAGGAGTGAGTCAGTAATGGAGGTGAGGAAGGAAAGAGGTAGGGAAAAAATTAAATAGAGCAATTACAGGGTAATGGGGGTAGATTTGTAATTTTGTAGGATAACAAAAGTGGGTAGTGAATTTTAATGATTTTGCAAAAAATTGGTAGTTATTTTTAATTTAATGGAATGTGGGTAGTTTTTTTTTTTTTTTTTTTTTTTTTTTTTWWTAACAGGGAAATGTTACTAGGAGAAACTAGAAGCAATTAGCGCATGTGTTGAGGTTTGCTTATTAACTTCTACAAACTACAAAGCAATTAGCAGTAAAGCAGTTAGAACTTAAATAAAACCAAGTAACATCAAATTTAAACCATAAAATTAAATATGCATTACTCTATTACCCACAAAATATAAAGTATGCATTACTCCATTAGTTTCCAACWAAACAGAAAAAGTCCAGACTTCTATACAATATTAAGTTAAACAATTTGTTCAACAACAGACCTTAATTCATTCCAAAATTCTTACAAAAATAAGTCCCAAATTCGTTAGAAAAAACCCTAAAATCGACATATTTATAGCACAAAAATTTGACACAAATTCTCAAAGAACATTGAGTCAGTAACAAATAAGACAAACTTGAAAATCAACCATAAATTCTTAAATTTACAAAACACTTTATTAATAAATTCAACACATTTTTAGTAATTAAAGTAAGAGAAACAAATTGAGGTACTTACTTGAAGCACCATTGAGTTGGAGAGACTGAATTTAGGGGCAGCAAACATAGTCAGAACTTAAAAGCAGTGAGGGGCAGCGACCAAATCTCGTTAGATCTGGGTAGAATTGAGGGTCGAATGGGAGGAAGCTTAGCGAATTTTATTTGCTATTAGTGCAGGCAACACCAGCGTGGGTGAGAGATCGCAGTGAGGGTGAGAGACTGCCGGTGAGGAGGATGGTGTGTGCGCTGAATGGTAAAAAAATAATTAGGGTTTGGTGAATATAAGTGAGTTTGAGTCTTTGAGAGGTGAGGAATATGAATTGTGAGCAGCGTGAGTGTTTGAGTGGTAGGGTGAGCAATGTCAGTTTATTATTTTCTTTTTTTTTTTAAAAAAAAAACAATAGCGACTCTCATATAATGTAGTTGCATGAGTAGCTAACAACATTTTATTTTAAATAAAAAAAATTCACCCTAGCGACCGACTTTTAGTCGCAATTAATTTTGTTAGTCGCAATTTTGCGACTACTTAGCGACTACAAAATAGTTAGTCGCAAAATTGAGATAGTCTCCTTCAGTCGCTAAAGTGGATTTTAGCGACTAACTTTTAGGTTAGTCGCTAAAATCAGTCGCTAAATTTGATTTTTTTGTAGTGAAAAAAAAATCCCAAACCTGGTAGTTAATGACAAATTTTACTTAATATTATTCTTAACCGACATTGAATATGTCCGTTACAATTATAGTTTTTATAACAAACATTACCATTGTTTGTTACAAATAGCAATTTTTTTATTAGTGAGTTGTGGTACGAGTATATTTTCATTTAGTAAGTATGTATATATGATTTGTAGTTAATTTAAAAAATTAAAATACAAATTATTTTTATTTTATACATTTCTTTTTTTACTTGTTATACTAAACAAAATTGGTATATGCATTAATATTTCACTTAAATTAAATTGTTAAATAAATAACATTAGCCTTTTTTTCTTTGCATATGATTTATCAGCAACAATTCTATTAAACAATATCATTGGAATTCACGTCCATGGTGAATATGCCCCAATTTTCGATGAAAATGGGAGATACAAGATAGGGGTCACAGGAGGAGTGGTGAAATACGATATTTCCTCCTCCTCTGTGATTGAAAAGTTTGGTAACATGTGTCGTGATATTGAAGTTGAGTGTCTTCTTTAGAAAGGAGGACAAAAAGGAAAGAGAAAGCAAGAAGGAAGGAGAAAGAGAAGGCAGAGAAAAAGAAGGAAGGGAAAGAAAAGAAAAGAAAAGGAAAGCGAATGACACTTGGAAATTGGAACAATTATTTTAAGTAGAAGTGAAATTTTAATTGCCAATATAAGATTATCTTTTGAAACTTCAATGAAATTCGGTGCCTTTGAAGCATTACGCAAAATCCGAACGAAAAATTATGAAAACTTGAGTTATTTTCTACAATTTCGAATTTTATTGTTATATGAGAGAATTCTAGTTTAGATTCATTAATTTCTCTAAAGTATTTTGTTCTATTCTTGAAAATTTGATAACTAATGCAAGAAGTAGAAGAATGAAGTGATGTAAAGTGGAAAGATGAGACAGAGTAGATAGTTAAATCTAGGAATACTTTTTTTAAAGCAAGTTTTCGAAGTGATCAGGTATATAAACTTGAATATTGAATGCAAAACATTGAATATTGATGTATGTAAACTAAATATTCAGTACTGGACATAAAATTATAATATTGAATCATCAACTTTAATGTTGCACCCAAAAAACTTTAATTTAATGTTGACCTTGTCACTAGCTTGAACAATATTATTGGTAATCTTGTATATATTTATTATTAATATTCTTGGATAACATTCTTATCTCTTCTTTTTTTCGAAGTTAAGCATTGTTTTTCACTTTAATATAAACTTGAATATTGAATGCAAAACATTGAATATTTATGTATGTAAACTAAATATTCAAAACTAGACATAGAATTATAAGATTGAATCTTCAACTATAATAATGTTGACCTTATCACCTGAACAATATTACTGGTAATCTTGTATATATTTATTATTAGTATTCTTGGATGTCATTTTTATCTTCTCTTCTTTTTTCGGAAGTTATAAGTATTGTTTTTCACTTTTATATTTTCAAATTATCCAACCAATTATGGGTTGAGCAATTGTATTTGAGCACCATGGTAAAAAAACAAAAAAAAAATAATTTAATGAATGTTTCATTCAAAACGTTGAACATTGATTATTCAAAATTGAATATATAACATTGAACTTTTACTAATATATGTATAAAATCAACATCAATTTTCATTTTTTTATATCAACGTTTTTTCTTATCGAAATATGACAACAAAGTGTCGAAATAAGGATCTAATGCCTTCACATTCATCTGTCTCTTATACACATCTAGATGTGTATAAGAGACAGATATCATTATATATATTTGTATGTATAAGTTGAATATTGCATATGAAACATTGAAGATTGTGATTCATAAATTGAATATTCATTACTGGAAATCAAAATTAAAATTGAATATTGAATACAAAAAATTGAATATTCACACTCGTAAAGTTGAACATCTGTTACTGTAAATTGAAAATAAAAATGAATTTTATAAACGATCAATAAAATGTCAAACTTAGGAGGGAGCAAATAAATTTGGGGATTTATTTGAAGAATTGAAAATGGAAAGAATGAATGCAAATAACGTGTGATGCTTGTGTGTGAGTGTGTGTGTGTGTGTGGGTAGGGGGGGGGGGGTTCATGTAAAATTAGGTGATCCTAAGGCGCACTCAATACCTATTGCCATAGATGTCATAGTCTATAGTCGATAATGGCCAACGACAATTGTTACAAATTTGACATCCTAAAGTATCAAAGGAAGTTCAACCTCATGGCCTCCACTCTCACTTGAAGTGAAACTCTTTTATAGGATCTAAGAGATATCTGATTTCTAAAGCTTACTGCCATAAAAATTAGGAAAAATTGTCAACTCCTACATTTTAGTTATGACTTTTTGGAAACTTCCACCTTTTAGTCTACTTCCTCCGTTTCTTTTTAGTCAAAAATTTGGGAGTGATTCAGACTCCTAGGCAAAATTTGGTTGTGACTTGTGAGGGTGAAGGTGAAAGAGAGAGAAAGTGAGGGATTAAGAAAGAGATAGAAAGAAATGACATGCAAAAAGGAAAGAAAAAATAGTTGCCACTAATTTGATATTTCCAAATATAGCAAAAGTTTCTTCTAAAAAGAACGGAGAAAGTATTTTTTTAATTCTTCCACCTTTAGTTGCACCCTTTTTTTAAAACTCACCTCCATTAGCTTTCGTTACACTTCAGCGTTATCTTGGGCCCACTTCTCTCTTTTCCTTCTTGGATTCTCAGGTTCCCTTCGATTTCTTCATTTTCTCCAATCTGAGCTTGCATACAAGCACAAAATTTACACAAAAATCTCAATTTTCGATTTTTAACCCCAAATTTCTAGGTTTATTTTCAAAAATTTGGGGGTTTTAGGGTTCATTCAAGCACAAAATTTGGGTATCAATTTACGACGATTTTCCGGTGTGAATTAGCATAGATTTGGGTAAGTTAATCCACCAAATTGTTAGGGTTTCAAGTGGAATAAACCCCCACTTTAAATTTTGATTTTTGGGGGATTTTGGTCACGAAAATTGGGGTTGTTGCTCGTGGTTGCTGCTGCTGTTGTGCGTGATTTTGGGTGAACATTTTCGTGGCTTGTTCGTGCTTAATTTTGGGTGACAATTCTTGAGGTTTCAAGTTGAATTCATCCCCACTCGAATTTATGAGATTTTGCCCCTTTTTTTATGCAAAAGCAGGGGAGTTTCATTCAATTAAACAAGAGAAGGAGAAACCAAAGTAACTTCATTAGAAGAATTACAAGTTCATGACCACCTTGCTGTTGTTGTGCGTGATTCTTGCTTGTGGAAAGGTTGTGCTAAGGTTAGTCAACTCATATTTTGCTAAAGCATCCGCTAATTCATTCTGCCTCCTTCCTCTTTGCTCAACTCTCATACCTTGAGCTTGTCACATCAACTCCCTGATTTCAACACATTTGCGGATTTAAATAAGTTCAACACAATATTTAAAGCTTGAATCAATGGAAAGATGTCATTTTTTGGGGTGATTTAATGTAAACAGGGCATTCAAATTGGGGGTTGGCAAGTCCATCCTACTACAGTTCCGACTTCATACTCTATAATCTATATGATCTTCTCCCTCCGGTTGCTTATGTAAACTTTTGCAAGCATGAATGTAAATTTATTCTAACATTTGAGATTTTGTGATGCAAGCTATCAGCTCATGGCTTCAGCATTCATTCATTCATTCATTCATTCATTCATTCATTCATTCATTCATTCATTCATTCATTCATTCATTCATTCATTCATTCATTCATTCATTCATTCATTCATTCAAAATACATTTGTTTCTCTGTTACCGTTGCTTACATCCTCAAACATTATTTATACTAGGATAACAAAACCCTAAGAAAAGTAGATCATTCCAAGTGTCCTCATCTTAATGACATACAAAAGCAGATAAAACACACATGATCCTAGAAAGATCATAGTACACCTAACACATGACATAAATACTAAGCAGAGAAAAAGTGTAAGTTGGACTTAAGCTAAGCTTTGCACTTAATTAATCTCATAGTCTTTCTATACTCCCCCTCAAGTTGAGAGTGAGTGAGGTTTCACTCCCAGCTTGGATAGCAGGTATTGTTGCTATTGGATGGTCAACTATTTAGTGAAGATATCAGCCAATTGGTCTGCAGACTTGATGTAGGAAGGCTGAATGACTCCTTTGGTTGTATGATCTCTGATGAAGTGCAGGTCAATGTCAAGGTGCTTAGTTCTCTCATGATAAACAGGGTTGGCAGCAATGGCCAACGCAGCCTTGTTGTCACAGTGAATGGTGGTAGAAGCAAGATTTTTGATTCCCAATTCCTTCAACAGACCTCTAAGCCACATTACTTCACAAATTTTCAGAGCCATGGCTCTTGCTTCAGCTTCAATTGTAGTTCTAGCCACAACAGACTGTCACTTTGACTTCCATGAAATGGGAGAAGAACCAAGGAGCACACAAAATCCTGAAGTGGATTTTCTGGTATTAGGATAGCTAGCCCAATCACTGTCACAATAGGTAGTGAGTTGGGCAGTAGAGGAAGAAGCAAGTAAAATCCCTTGCTTGGGAGAGTCAGCCAAGTACCTGAGTACCCTTTTAGAACCTTGAAGGTGCACAGAGGTAGGCTTGTGCATAAATTTACTCAGCACATGAACTGAGAAGTTGATACCAGGTCTTGTGAGAGTGAGATAAATCAATTTTCTAATCAATTGTTGATAGTCTTCAGGATGATGCAGAGGTGTCCCTTCAGTATCAATTAACTTGATATGACTATCCAAGGGAAGTCTTAGGGGGCCTAGCATTGGTCATCCCATATTGATGCAGCAAATCTTGTGTGTATTTAACTTGAGAAATGAAGATACCTTGTTGACTTTGATCTATGTCCAGACCCAGAAAATACCTCAAGTGTCCCAGATCTTTCATGTGAAATATGAGAGGATAAGAATTGTTTGGTGCTCAAAATTGCTTGTGGATCATTGCCAGCTATCAAGAGATCATCAACATAAATCAATACTGCAGCGATGTTGTTATTTTGACAATACACAAATAAAGATGGATCAGATTTAGACAGATGATAGCCAAAATTATCCAGGGCAGTTTTGAGCTTGGCATACCATTGCCTGGGGGCTTGCTTGAGCCCATATAAGGATTTATGGACCCTGCATACCAACTGTGATTCAACAACATATGTTTCTCCATATTGAAGTTGTATTATGAGACCTTGACCTTGATATCCAGGAGGCATCTTCATATACACAACTTCCTGCAAATCACCATGCAAGAAGGCTTTTTTAACATCCATTTGGTGCAAAGACCAGCCTTGTATGACAGCAATGGCAAGTAAGGATCTCACAGTGGTGAGTTTGGAAACTGGAGCAAAAGTCTCTGAATAATCTATGCCATGTCTTTGTCTATTGCCTAGTATAACAAGTCTAGATTTGTATCTCTCAACATTACCATCAGGTTTATATTTAATCTTATACAACCATTTGCATCCTATGGGTGTTTTTCCTGATGGAAGAGTGGTCACAGTCCATGTTTGATTTTGTTCTAGTGCATCAAGTTCTTCATTCATGGTTGTGACCCATTTATGTTGCCTAACAACATGCTTGAAGCATTGTGGCTCTTTTTGATTTTCTAGACTGGACATGAAACAGGAGAGATCTGATGTCACCCATGATTGAGTTACATCTTGAACTTTAGACTCTTTGCTGATTGCAACATAGTTGCTCATAATATAGTCTTGATGCCATTGTGGCTTTGTATGCACTCTACTTGACCTTCTTTCAATGTGAGGTGAGGTTGTGTGTTCTTGTGTGGTATTATATATCCTCCCTAGACTCTGACTCATCATGAATATTATTCAAATTTTCAGTATTAGTCATGTTGTCATGATCATCATCTGTCCCGTGAGTCTCATTTGTGTTGTTGTCACACACTATGTCATCCCAAGATGCATCTTGTGTTGCATAAGAATCAGTGTTTTGATGTGATCTAAACATGCCATATGGATATATGTGCTCATGAAACTTAACATGCCTGCTCACAAATACAATATTATTATGCAAATTGAGCAATTTGTATCCCTTCTGATGTTGTGGGTACCCTATGAACACGTAGGACACTCCTCTAGGCTTGAATTTATCCTTTGTTCTTTCTGGATTTGCAGCAATAGCCAAGCAACCAAAAATTCTGAGATGAGTATAATCAGGTTGAGTTTGAAACATTACCTCATAAGGGCTCTTCTAGTGGAGCACAACAGAAGGAAGTCTGTTAGTTATATGAACTGCAGCAAGCACACAATCACCCCAAAAACACAATGGAAGCTTGGCTTGGAACCTTAAAGCTCTGGCCATTTCAAGGATGCTTATGTGTTTTCTTTATTTCCACTCTAGCATTTTGTTGTGGAATATCAACACAGCTGGTTTGATGCTCTATTCCATATTGATTGTAGAGATGTTGACATTGATGGTCATCAAACTCCAGTGTATTGTCACTCCTTATTATCTTCTTGATTTTACTTTCAAGCTGATTTTGTGCTAATAAAACAAACTTTGAAATGACTGCAAATGCATCTGACTTATATTTAAGTAGATTCACACAGGTCATCCTTGTATTATCATCAACCAAGGTAAAAAAAATACTTATAACCTCCTCTTGTCTCAACTTTGTAGGGTCCCCAAATATCAAGGTGAATTAACTCAAACGGTTTGGCTTCTTTGGACTGACTTTGTAGGGCAATTTGGTGAATTTCGCTCGTGGACATGTAATGCAGACATGACTGTCCTCACCTCAATTCCTTTCAGTACTGGTATCTTACTTATCCTTTTTATTGGGGTGTGTCCAAGCCTGATGTGCCATAGTGTTTTCTCATCATATGGAATCTTCCCTTCAACCCTATCAGGGACCTTGACTTCTATTGTCATTACTTGACTCCTGGATGAGTGTGAATCACCTTTTCTATGGAAATTTCTCCTTTTATGGCTTCAACGATTTCTTCAAACGGCCTGTTGATCAAATAATACAGACCACCTTGAGATTTCCCTACTCCTTTCACCAAGTGAGTGGTGATGTCCTGTATGAGACAGGACTCAGCAAAGAATGTCACTTTGCAATTGTTATCTTTGCATAGCTTCTAAATTGACAATAGATTGTGTTTGAAAGTAGGAATGAGCATGACATTCTTCAAACTCAACTCATTTTGTAGTTTGACCTGACCAACACCCTCAATTTTTGAAGATTCTCCATTAGGAAAATTAGTGCTAGTTTTAGTGCCAGGACCCCTGAAATCACTCATGTTTTCCTTCATAYGTGTCATATGATGAGATGCACCACTATCAATTATTCATTCTGCTTCAGTGCTTCTAACATGATTACAGCTCACCATGCCTGAATAGCTTTGATCCAGCTCTCCATCAGTATCATTACCACTTTCTTTTGAGATGGATGGCAACATTTTGAGAAGTTRCTCTAATTGCTGAGTTGTTATCACATTATTGGCAGTACTACTAGTCTGCTCTTCCTTGACTTTGACATTTCCTACCATTCTCTTTTCTGGTTGCTTCCCTTTGTTCCATTTTCCATCCTCCGCSTTTATTACTAGGACCTCCTTGCCTATCYCTTGCAAAACCTCCTCGCGCGATTAGTACTCTCCTTTCCTTTTCCTTTATCCTGTTGGCTAGGGAACCCCTTCACATACCAACAATCTTCATATTTGTGGCTGGACTTACCACAGGACTTACAAGCCAAACATTTYTCAGTAGCATGGCCTTTCTTGCCACAATTTATTGAGATCATTCTTCTTGCTATACATTGTCATGCTGCTTCCTTCATCTCCAGATTGCTTGAAAGTATCCCTCTGATTCTCCTCTTGCTGAATCATTTTGCAAGCCTCTTCAACCACAGGAAGTCTTTCCCTCATCAGGAGTTGACTCCTTTGATGAATATAAGTGTCATCAAGACTACTCAGAAATTGAAACAACTTTTGTTCTTCTTTGTATTCGTTTTGTGCATTTACATAAGCTGTTGTTTCCCTGTTAAGTTCTGAGATTGGAGGCATGACAGTGAGAGCTTCAAGCTCCTCCCATAGCACTCTCATTTCTGTGTAGTAATCTGACACACTTCTGTCACCTTGTTTGGTAGAGTAAATMTGCTTGTTAATGCTATACTTTCTTACTCCATTGGTTACTAAGAACCTCTGCTTTATTTAACTGTTTCCATATCTCATGTGCACTATTCTTGTACATTACAGATTTTTTGTTATTTTCAGAGACATTTCTCAAGATCCAAGTAATGACTAGTCCATTGCAAGTTTCCCATGCTTCCCTTTTCACTAGGTCAGTTGGATCCTTAGTTACTCCCCCTGTGATGAACCCTAATTTTCTTTTGGCAAGGAGACTAAGCTCCATATCTCTACTCCAAGACCTATAGTTATTTGGTCCTTCAAGTTTTTCAGTTTGTATTGAAGTTGGGCCATCGGAAAGATGGAGATAAAGTGGACTAGTTGTATTAATGGTTTGGCTTGTGCTCATGATTTCACTTTCTTCAACTGGTTCAACTAAATTATTTACTAGACTCACTARATCTTTAAACGAATCTATTTTGAAAGAAGCAACAAGAACTGACAACCCAGAATATACAGACAGCATACCAAAGACAGAGACACAACACAGACAGCAGAGCAAAGGCACAAAAGATTGAAACTTTGCTAAGAAAACTTACTGATTTGGTGCAAGATACGTTCAAGAACTGATGCCAAGGGAACCTGGCTYTGATACCGTGTGAACTTTTGCAAGCATGAATGTAAGTGTATTCTAACATCTGAGATTTTGTGATGCAAGCTATCAGCTCATGGCTGCAGCATTCATTCATTCATTCATTCAAAATATATTTACTAGGAGAACGAAACCCTAAGCAAAGCAGATCATTCCAAGTGTCCTCATCTTAATGACAGACAAAAGTAGACAAAACACACATGATCCTAGAAAGATCATAGTCGTACACCTAACACATGACATAAATACTAAGCAGAGAAAAAGTGTAAATTGGACTTAAGCTAAGCTTTGGGCTTAATTAATCTCATAGTCTTCTATAGCTTAAGCTGGAGGGAATATCAGTCGTCTGCAGTCTTTTCTTGGGCTGTGGAACTCCGTTTATAGGTTTCCAAGGTGATGATACTATGATAGTGTAACATGTTTTGATTTTGAGACTAATTTATGAATGAATAATAATTTGGTAGTTATTAGCTTAGTTAGTGATGGCAATGGACCGGATCCGGGCAGGGTCCTCTAGGATCCAGATCCGGATCCGTTTTTCAGGGTAGGATCCAGATCCTACTCGGATCCATCAGGGTCCTAATTTTTAGGACCCGGATCCAGGTCCGTCTGAATTCTACGGATCCGGGTCCTAAATGGATCCTTTCTTAATTGTTTACTTCAAATGAAAAAYAATAAATATTGAACCAAATTTTGGTTAAAAAGATATAAAACAACATCTATCTTCCTTACATCTCCCATTATTCGTGAGTTTACAAGCAATCATACATGATTAAATATTTAAGTCATTTAACATACGAGAAAAACAAAGTTTCAAAAACAAATATACTTTGATTTAGAGTATAATTAGTTTTGGGTCAAACTATTAAAATAATGGATTAGTACATTCTTTAGTAGTATTACTATTATCCAAAATATTTTATATTATTTTTTTAAAAAATGGGTAAACGAATCCTGGACAGGGTGCTAGAGGAGGACCCGGTCCAGATCCCTTTTTTAAAAATAGGATCCATTCCTACCCGGATCCATCAGGGTCCTAAATTTTAGGATCCAAATCCATCAAAAATGGATCTGGATCCTCGGATCCGGGCAGGGTCCTTTACCCACTGCCATCTCTAAGCTTAGTACATATTTGTCAATTCTGCCATATATCACAGTACAAAGTTTGCCTGACATTGATTTTGGGATTTTTTATGCTTATACACCTTATATTTGCCAAACTTTAAAAGCTTCCACCTTTAACTTTTTTTTWAAAAAAAACTCCCACCTTTAAGTTGGTATTTTGTTAAAAACTCCCACCATTTCACTGTAGCCGTTAATAGCTCCGTTAGATGTGGGGCCCACCCTCATGTTTTTCAATTGACCTCTCCCTCACACTCTCGCTGTTCACGAGTCAACCCTCACTCACTCTTCCCTTTCCATTTTCATCTTCTTCCCTGTCATTYCAATTTACCTCTCCCTCACACTCTCGCTTGAATTGTCGAAAAAGGACWCCTTTGTTGCTCRGAATTGTGCGTTTTCGAGGGAATTGTCATTTCAATGATATTGAGAAGAGAAAAAAGCATCATTCATCATGAATGTAACACCAACAACCACAATCACCAAACACAAATTAATTTTTTTTTTTAAAAAAACATGAATATAAACATACTGGCGTCTTTTTGCCCCAAAACCGAATCATAGCAATCGCATCCTTCAGAGATTTGCTCGAATCATAACAATCTCACCATCAGATTCTTCAATCGCATCCTTCAATTTGTGTGCAACAACAGTTTTCTCAATGGCGTCTCTTTGCCCCAAAATTCGATCAAATAAATTGATCCCCAAAAACCGAATCAAATTGGAGATAAAAAATCGACCAAACTCAGCCCCCAACCACGAACCAAATTCAATCCAACTAAACCCAGATTTTTCGAACAAAGAAATCTAATTTTGTTGAGCAAATTGAGCCCCAAAAATTCGAAATTATTTTATTTTGTTGAATTTGAGTGAATTGTTTCATTTTGTTGAATTTGAGTGAATTGTTTCATGTGTGAATGGTTGAGATTGAGGACGAAATTGATGAGAGAGAGCTGAAATGGAGAATTAAAGAGAAGAAAGAGGAAATAGGTAGGAATGCGTGAAAGAAGGAGGAGGAAAGAAAAAATAAAGAAAAAAAGGCAGGTGGGCCCCACATCTAACGAAACTATTAACGGCTACAATGAAATGGTGGGAGTTTTTAACAAAATACCAACTTAAAGGTGGGAGTTTTTTTTAAAAAAAAAGTTAAAGGTGAGAGTTTTTAAAGTTTGGCAAATATAAGGTGTATAAGCATAAAAAATCCTTGATTTTGATGTGCCTTCTAATCCTTCATCTTTTGGTTTTGTCTTACACGAAGTATATGTTGCGGGTATGATCCAACTATTCGTTTTTTAGTTTARTTGTCCATGTTGATAAAAGATGGAAAAAGGTGAGATGTAATTCKAAGCCTATGTACTGTAAGGGAATGGCCCTGAGGTGCAGCAAAGCAGCGTTGTAAGACTGTAAGTTTCTGTCAAAACATTATATACAAATGTGTTGTTTCACAAAAAAGAACCTTTAAACAATAAAAACGTATTTTTCTAAAGAATTGTAATGATAGAGCTATCTGCTATCCGAGCTCGATCTGTTGTGATAGATTTAGTAACGTGGGAGCAAGCGTTTCTCCATTTCATAAGCAGAGTTCCGATTGTAGTTGGGCTCAGCATCTTGTTGTTTATATCTTTGGGAAGCTGATGTTGAAGGAGTTGGTGATGGGAAATCTGAGGAGTTGCTGCTAAGCATGACAGTGACTGTTGCCATAGTTGGTCTGTTAGCAGCATCTTCTTGGACACAAAACAACCCTACTTGTATGCATCTCATTACGTCGCTTCTTGAGAAGTTGTTGCCTARCAATGGATCCACTAGTTCCATGGCATCTCCTGTGTTCCAAAGTCTTCGTGCCTGAAAGAGTTGAAAGGTGTAGATTTGTTGTTTCATGAATGTTACAATTGAATCCATATAAGATGTTACAGTGAGTAGTAGATATCTTACGCGACTTAACAGGCTTTCGCCTCCTAGTTGTTGGTAAAACAAGTTGCTTTGTCCGCTTATTATCTCCAAGATTATCACCCCAAAACTATAGACATCAGACTTGATAGAAAGCACGCCCGACATTGCGTATTCTGGTGCTATGTATCCACTGCAAGATATCACAGATGATAATTAAGTCTTTAGTTAGTCAGTATATATATATGAGGATGTTATTAGATTCAGGCTCAAGTGCTTAACGCTCCTCGTAGTTTGAGAGTGGTTGTTTATGGAATGATAAGATGTTTTAATGAATAAAAAAGTCTTTAATTAGAAGATAGAGGACTTACTAAGTTCCAACAATTTTGATGGTACTGGCATGTGTTTGGTCTAATTTGACTAATTTTGCCATTCCAAAGTCTGCAATCTTTGGGTTCATCTCTTCATCCAGCAACACRTTGCTAGCTTTAAGGTCCCTATGTATGATCGTAATACAAGAATCTTCATGAAGGTACAGAACCCCTCGCGCAATTCCCATTATGATCTTCAATCTCGTATCCCAATCCAGGTACTTGCGCTTGGTTTGATCTGCAAGAGTAACATGCTTAAACCTTTATCAAGCCTGAACTATATTGTAAGGTAATAGGATATCAACTTTGTTACCAGAACAYGAATATCCTGTTACTTCATTACTTTAAATAATATTCGACTGTACAAAGGAAAAAAATAGGAAATTTGTATTTGTGGCAAGGGTGTACCAAACAAGAATTTTTCAAGACTGGTGTTGGGCATAAATTCGTAAACCAGCAAACTTTCATCGTCATCAACGCAAAAACCCAACAGTCTRACCAAGTTTCTGTGCTGAAGYTTCGCTAATAAGTGCACTTCGTTTGTGAATTCTTGTTGACCTTGTGCAGATTGTTTATCTTTTGCAAGCCTCTTAACAGCCACTTCTTTACCATTCGGAAGCTGCCCCTTATAAACAGCACCGAATCCACCTTCACCGAGTTTATTGGGACTAGAGAAGTTATCAGTTGCCTTTTTAATTGTCTGCAGATCGTATTGCTCGGCACCTCCATTTTTAGATTCCTGGACACCTGAGAAAGAGAGGAATTATGGTGATCACAGGCGTTATGACTTGATGAGATGCGCGGTAATAAATCTTAGGTGTCTGCCCATTTTACCTGGTTGATGGCTTTCTCTTGTCTTACCAAGCTGTAGCTGGTTTGAATCATTTTTCTTGTGCACGCGGTAAGCAATGATGCAGAGAAGTAATACCAAGAAGCCCAGGACAGCAGGAACTCCTACTCGGGTTAAGTAATACACCGCGTCCTTCTCTGCTTCATGAAGATTTCAGAAGTTAGCATTGTATGTATGTTTGGTTGTTCGTCACATATTATGGTAAGAATAATAAAGTCYTATGAAATAATGTAGGATAAGTTATAGTTCAACCTTCATACTTCATAGAATGAATCATAGTAATGTAATTTCATCAGTGATCAACTGATCATGTGTTTTGTTTTTTGTTTTTTTTTTCTAGCCTTTTGTAACCACTTTCATGCTGCAATAATGTTACCAGTCATTTTGGCATGAACCAAACAAGTTATATATATTATTGAGACTCTTTTATACCTGAGCTTGTCGAAGGTTGATGGTCTATTGAAGGAGRCGATGTTGGCTGRGAGAGACTAGAACATTCATTTCTGCCGAACTTGTAGAATTGATAATTTCCGAATCTAAGGATACAACTTGGCCTGAAAAGAATTGCCCATAATCTTATATCACAACAATCTGGGAGGAAACTGATGGACAGCTCGAGACAACGCGAGCATTCCTCCTTTGACAAATCAGGCGTGCACTGCACATAGGCATAGACTTCTTGGAGAGAATTCAAGGATGCAGATCCCTGAGCGTATTTCATCAGGGAATCCCCTGCTGATGCATTAGCTTGTAGATTCCGAAGCAGTGTCCCAAGTTTCTGGCGGTACCTATATWTGAATTTTATCAGGTCATTATGTAAAAGTTTTCTAAAGTAATTTCAAATTAAATGCATATTGCAGGAAATTGGCAGTGGAGCTGAGTGAGGCATTGGTCAAACCTCTGAGGTTCAGACATGTTGCCTACACTGAACAGCAAGTCAGCCGGCACAGGCTCCATGGTGCCAAAGATGGCGCGGTGAGAGTACCGGAGCATGCAATCATTGTACCACCCAACGGCTTCATATCTGTTGGGACAATCTACTTGGATCCTCCTGACTGCATCCACAAGGCAGGTTGTGCAGTCGGATGTGTTGAGGTCTCCACGGCAGAGTGCAATGACATTGACACGGTCATTGCTAGCCGTGCTACCTTCAGTGAGGTTGTAGAACCCACCGCAGTTTGTATTTTGCTGCGTGACTAAGGATGTGAACAAGTTTCTAAGGTTTGTGGCGTAAGTACTGCTTTCGTTGAAGGTGCCATATTCGAGGGTGTTGTTACATGAGTGTTGCCCAAGATCGACACCGGCGTTTTGAGCTGAACTTAGATATATGGGTAAGCAGATCACTAGAATTGAAATTGAGTAGCAATTTATCATTGGAAATCTGGTAAGTTTCTTCATTACACATATAAATATGCAGGAAAAAACTTTGGTAAAAAAATAAGAGATGACAATGGTTTTGGGTTTGGGATAATGGATATGATTATTGGTTGGAAGATGCACTAATTAGTTATACAATTATTATAGGAATATTAAAGCTAAGTACTGTAGCTGTCTCTTATACACATCTAGATGTGTATAAGAGACAGCATATAAATATGCAGGAAAAAACTTTGGTAAAAAAATAAGAGATGACAATGGTTTTGGGTTTGGGATAATGGATATGATTATTGGTTGGAAGATGCACTAATTAGTTATACAATTATTATAGGAATATTAAAGTACTGTAGTCTAGGGTTGAAGTTTACATAAAATATTATTTTGATTTAGTACTCACATTAATCAACATATAATAATGCATCTACAATTTCAATATGACTATGTTGATCTTAGTAAACGGAATAATAATTCAAATTATATATTTTTACTGAACTCGTAACGAAATAAATTAAAATAGCATTGATTTTTTTTAAAAAAAGAGATTAAAGTAGTATTTAGTGACTCTTTTCATAAAGATTAATTGTGTCTCATGATCACCCTCTAAGATTTCAACCGAGTTTATATAAATTTATCCCACGCTTATTCTACGTATAGTATATATACACATACACATATAAGGATACATTTAGTAATTTTAGATAATATGGATTGTACATTCAAGTTTATGAGAATCAATTCTAGTTGTCAGCATGTTACCCTCAAGAATTTCAACCAAGTTAGGTGGTGTCTAATGTGGCATTCAAAGATAAAACCTTATTAATTAAATGTGACATGCTTACAATAACCCCATTAGAACTTGTTAATGAATATATTGTACATTCAAGTTGCAATACGTTGTACTTGTTCAGTGTTGCCAAATTCAATTGTGCAGAATGATATGTTTCTTGTGATTATGAAAATTGAAATGCATACATCATTGAACAGTCCATTATGGATCATCGTTGAAAACTATTGAAATTTGTTGGAATCTCATAACATGAATGCAAGGTTGTACTAATTGATTGTTGGTGTGGTGGTGTTTTAAACTATATTCGATAGGAAGGACCGCGTGTTCGATTTCCCACGACAACAATTGGGAGGAGAACTGGAACTTAACAATCATAAACCGAGCCTCAAGTCTGAAGTAGTCCAAAGGGTGGATCGGATGGATAGAAATAAAATGTAAGTTTGTAAGCTAGAGTTACCAAATTAAGAAAACTCAAGTTGAAGCTAATGATGGATTAAGATATTACAGTAAATGTAGTCTACTCGTTGACTACACTTTTATAATACCGTTAATTGATCATTTGTGTGCAACGATCATGGCCTACACGTAGTATTTGGACTCACAAGTTGAGTTTACATATGATGGACACAATAGTTTAACAGCCCATACACATCTATCATGGTAGATTGGTAGCAAGTCCAATTACCGATGAGATTTTAATCTAATAGAAGTAGACCAAGTAGTTAAACACGGAGTATATTGTGTCACGTCAGAGCCTGGCTTTGTGGTGTCTGTTTCGAGAGGTTTCAGAGTTGTTTTAGATATCTCTAGTTAGGAATAAATCTTAGAGCTTTAAGAAAAGTGATTGAATGCCTAAGAAAAGACTCTAGAGCTTGAGTAATAAAATTAATGAACTAGAAGTAAAATATGTTAAGTGTTCGAATCACCCTTACAATAAAAGTTTTTTTGAAATGAAAAAATAATAGAAAATAAAATCTAACAATCTCATGTGTACTCCGTATTTGAAATTTCTTCATGATTACATGATTATTCTTATAATCTTATGTGTGATTTTTTTTTAACTTAATACTTTGTGAACAAGATTCTAAGGTTTGTGGCACAAGTACTTCTTTCATTTAAGGTGTCATATTCAAGAGTGTTTGTTATATGAGTGATGTCCAAAATCAACATCAATGATCRAGTGTTTTGAGCTGAAATTAAATGAATGGGTAATATCTTGGTAAAGATATAGTACAATGCATATATAGACTTTATATGTGATGTAAGACATAATGAAATTGAAGATCATGTAATTAGTGGAGCAATTTGTAACCTAAGTCAAGAAACACTAAGTTCTACTCCGTATTTAATTTGTGAACATAAATACTATAGTAATTAAGATCATGTAAATCTCTATTATATAAG
>SNQN01004903.1:32405-48235 GCA_008642245.1 Bassia scoparia | reverse complement strand
AGTATTAACTTATTTTCTTGTAATTTTGTAACCCATAAAAAATTTCAACTAATTATTCAAGTGAAATACTACTCAAATTGCTTATTGTAATTACCAAAGTATACTAGATTTTTTAAAATTACATGAAACGGGTACCTGAAWCCACATCCAATTAGCAAAGTAGTGCTAAATTATGTTGTAAATTACTCGAACTYGGTACCAGTCGTAGACTCGATCTTGTCGGTTCCAAGACCAAGTCCCAAAATCTAGGAATTGGTTGAGTCGGGTCTGGTTCCAGTTCCAAATTCTAGGACTCGTTCGGTTTTGGATCCGGTTGTGGTTCCCCCAAAATAGATCGGGTGCCCGATACCGTTCACCCCAATTGAATATTACTCATGCTTTTTTTAAAATTGTTACAGTTTTCGTTTTGGGATGTTTTCAAATAGCTATTCCAAATCAAATTTAAAAATAAAGTTTTTTACTTTTTACCTACTTTATTTATTCTAACATTAATGAAATACTCTTTTTTAAAGTCAACCTTCATTTTTTACCAAATCTATTCACTTAAAATTACTTTTGTCCAAAAAAATTTCATTCACACCTTTACTATTTTTCATAACTTACTCAACTCTTTTATCTAACTTACTTAACTATTTTATATAACTCAATCAACTCTTAAATATCATGCAAAAATGGTATAGAACATCTAAAAAAAACAGAAGGAGTATTAATTTATAGTTAATTAGCAATGCAATTTATTTTAATTGTAATTATTTTGTAATTTACAATGATTTAGATTCAAATTATTTTTCAATCCAATTTAAAGTTTATTAATTTAAGGTTTTWTTTAACCAAWTAAGGCCTTGTTATCGTCAATTGAATTTTGTTGAACTGAACTTATTTTTAATGAAACTTATTGATATAAGCTGACGAGAACAAGGTCTAAGTCTTACAATAAATGTAATTTTTCACTTTTAATTAAATAAGAAAAGGTGTATTTTAGGCATATCAAATCATAATCAATAAGTTTCATTAAGGGTGAAATTGACATTCCAATGGACATCGTCACCACCGCTAGGAGTTTCAAAACAAGTTGTCGATTCAATTTTGGGTTAACCCAAACAGGTTGGTTTCATTTCCATTTAGGCTCCAATTCAGTTCAGTTCGAGCCAATTTATGTGACGAGCCAAACAGTTTACCTTCTTTTCCAAATCCGTTCAGTTCAGTCTCATGTCGTTAGCGGTTGGGACGAAATCAGTTCGATCAGAAAATAATGATTTGATGTTAGATGAGATGTTATTACTGATTTATATTTATACTTTTTTCCAATTTATATAATTATATTTTTAATAGATTTACTAATAACTTGTCTATATTATTATTATTTATAGATGTTTATTGAAATTAATATAAATAAATATCTTAAGTTGAATTAAGTTTCTATTAAAAACATCTTTTTACTTAATTCTACAGTTTATTTTGTCAAATGGTTATTAATAAACGCTTTTCATATTCTATACATGCACTTAAAGACGGAATTAAGAACAAAGGTTTACTGGAAAATATTCCTTAAACTGTTTTGAGAAAATTAGCCAGTTAAAATCGTTACTTGAACTAAGCTGACAAACGTGCGCAAAATAACGGAATGACTATTAAACAATGACGAATAGCTCATTGAGAAACGGACTCTCTGGGATGTCTCCGTACATGCACGTAGTCAAGTTCCATCTTAAGGCACTATCTCCTCTACTATATAGGAAGTAATGCATAGTGCGTCATCACATGCTTAGTTCTCACTGCCACACTAAAACCTTCCTTCATCATTATAAATACACGAAACAAGATAATTCCGTTTAGACACGCTTCGAGCAATCACAAGAATTAAATTGTATGTCATTCTTAGTACACCAAGTGACAACATCCAGTTTTAGTCTTTACCAATCGGTTGAATCTGCTTGCTTCAATCGTAGAGTTGTTAGCTTGAAGAGCGACTTCGATGGTGTTGTATCTCAATAAGGGGCTTTGGTTGATGAGTAAATCTCATGGTGTATAGGCTTGTAAGGTGAGTGAGAAGCTTGCATGATGTTGTAGTTGCTTGCGACGTCAACTAGTATGTGGGTTGTATTCGCAAGCTTTCGATCGTTCTGATGAGTGAACTTGAATAGAGTCCTGAGATTGGTATTTAAGGTGTTGGGTGATCTGCTGTAAGAATAATTCTAAGAAGTGAAATGCCTGTGTGTGTATTTCAGGTCACTAGTTTATGCTCTTGATTCAAGTTCGTCAAGGAGGTTTCTCGTGTTTGAGATATACTTGCTATCTCGCGTTTCTTTGCTGTTAATATTAGTTTTAATTCGTTAAAAGTCTTAAATTTCCCTTGAGTTACAACTTCTACCCGTCTTGTAACTTCAGAGCATCCAACATCTCAGGTCTACTACCAGTCAGTGTCTATTGAGTCTTGGGTTGTTTAGACCCAGCTTGGTTTGATCTTACAATGTTTGTAGTTCAGTGGACCTGAAAGTGAGTTAGAAACAAAAGCCCAATAAGGAAATAGCCCAAGAGCTTAACCTTATAACAACAACCAAATTCTGTCCTCTCAGACTGACGACTGTCATTGATGCTAGATTGATATCCAATGCAAGTCTGTTGACGAACACTGTTATCGTCACACCATTCCATCTTTTATTTTCGAAAGGAAATTAGGTCTCTCAACTACTTCCAGAAAACCAGTAGAAATCTAAACACCCTTTCAAGCAACCAATGAATCCGCTTGTTATATCGAATGCATACCCTGTCCATGTAGATACACCCAAAGAAAAGAGACCTAATAGAGGAGAGGATAGGGTGAAGAAAGGGTGAAAAAGCTCGCTTCCTAACTCTCAGTAAGAGGCGGTGTGAGGAACAAGGCACATTGGTAGTCTGGTGGTGTTGATGAGGATGCACTGCTGATTGGGAGTGGTCTGGAGGATGACTCGGTCTAGGTTTGACTGATTTGGAGTTTGGGTCAGGGGGGATTGAAGACACTGAGGAAACATGCCAGTTGTTTGGATTGATGCAATATACTGGTCAGACAACGTGCGTTGATCTAGTTGCCAAAGAAGGATTTGTCCTATGTTTCGTCAGGTGTGAGGAACTTTGATCTGAATCTGCAAAGCATCTTTGATTTAATGTGAGAGGAAAGTGTAGTATCAATTCGCAGATTGACTCTAGGACTCACGAGATTTCAGATGAGGAGGTTTGAAGACTACCACAGTTTCAAGCCGTGAGACAGATTCTGAGGTTCCACATCACTTGTCAGTTGTTTGAGGTTTGAACTTTCATTCCTAATGATAAAGCTATTCGTATTCATGCATTTGGAACCACGTATGATACTTATTGTTCGTAAATGAACTGTATAGAAAGCTTACCGCTTAATGTAGGAGTAGATGATGTATTGTGAATGGGATTCTCAGCATGTGTTACACGCCAGTAAATTGTTGTATGTAGTAGATTTTAGGTTTACTCTTTCAAAATTTCGCTAGGAATAATTAGGGATGACATTAGAAATTTAAATACAATGAAATTTGGATTCAAATCACCTGTGGATATTATAAGTAACATCTAACCTTCAAAGTGTCATCCTACAATTTTTAGCAGATAAGTCTCTACGATTTTGGAGAGATTATTACTCCATTATTTTGGGTGAAGCCTTGTTGCGTTGTGTACATTTTTGAGGGATTCTGGTTGTGTCAATTAAGTATTACAAGGCGTGGTGCTAGGCGCCAACGGCGACAAGATTATGTTGTATTGGTGATTGCTGCTAAAGAGTATGCAAGCGTGCTGACTTATTGGTCAGTTACATCTGCTGCAGTTACAACCTGGCATGTAAAATTGTCATTCATCAGCACTATTGGGGAATATTTCAGAAACCTTGTTCAGAGAATTGTATAGTTGTGTTCTAGCTGATTGCATAAGCTGGTGTTTAAGTTGGTTGTAGAACTACAATTGGTGTTGTGGGGTCACTTAAGGGAGCCATAACCCCTAGAACCTGATATTGTACGCTGTGACCGCCAAGTGATGTGAACAACCCTCTCACCCAGTGGGCTCTGGGCTGTGTTGAACCGTGAGAACATAGCAGTTGGAACTCGGTCTTCTTGTCTTTCGTTCGTTCGAGATATCTGGTCTTTAAGGCACAGGCTGAAGGATTAACCCATTATGAGTGACAGACAGAGAGGTACAAAGCATGTACATTGCTGTTTATTTTTTTGTTGCAGGTTCTCTGATTTTTCTTTGTTTGCTGACTGCATTTATATGGTCTTTTACCTTTTGACAAGGTCTGGTTTAGATTCTATTCAGACTTTGTACGCCCATCACAGAAGTAAGGTTACTGTGCTAAGACTCATAGGGTCAATTTAGCTTCAATTTAGTAGGGCCAACTTCAGGAATCTGGTATGCACATTAGGACTTCATTCTATGGGTAAGCTGATAGTCACTTCAAATTTTTTTTACTTTGCATCTTTAAATGTATGTCCTCAACTGATAACCTTTTTGCATTTCTAAACATGTGGAAAAGCCTTCTTTAGGTTGTTTAGCAAGTATCAATAATCGCTGAAGAACATTTGGCATATTTAAATGCCATTATCTCCTCCCGAAAGCACTATGCAAGGCATGCCTTTACAACCCATCTTAAGTCATAACATCGCTTTTGATGCACAATTTGTGTGATTACTTCAATAGTGAGTGATCAAGGAAGCTAGGGACAAAACCTAATAGTAAAGGATTGGAGTGATGAGTAAAGTATCGTTCGAAGTGAGAAGGAATTTTTCAAAGTTTGATGGTTGCTGAAAAAGGTAACTCAAAATTATCCTTATATAGGTGGCTTCTATTTTCCGACTGGGTTATAAGGAAGCCCACGATTTTTGTGATACTTAAGTGTAGTTGCCATATGAGTGGTGCAGGTTTCCACACAGGAGACACCCTTGTTGTGACCCTTAATATGTGGCATATAGGCACTAGCATCGAAAGTGTTAATATTCACTGGCATATTTCTTCCTTTGTTCCACTATCTGCTTTGCATGTTATCCATCAAGAGGAGGTGAGAACCCAAATGAGGGTTGTCCACCACTTCACAGTTAACGCCGCACGCTACTTGAGACTCTACCAAACATTCTCGTGAAACCATCGCGTGCTGTCATGCATGCACTGGGAAAGGAGGACTGCATTTGCTCACACCACTGCCTACTTCATCCATTAGTTAAATGTATGCTGGAAGGCTTCCAAAAGAAGAGAAGAGATAAGATGCAACCGGAAGACACAGACTGCAGAGGAAAGGGTCAGAATCTCTTGATGGTAAGCAGGCTTAGGGTTTAGGGAACCCAAAACCAGACCTGAGTCACACAGGAAATAAAAATTAGAATGACCTAAAGAAGATAATCACAAAAGCTAAGGGAGGGAGGTCAGCCACCACGCGACTCTCAGTGGGCGAAAATACCAGAACATGAAGAAAATTTGCAAGGAATGTGGCTGCTCTGTGTATTTACATGCACGCATGATACCGGTGTCATATGTCTTTTTTACACGAACTTATGGTTCAAGCAACTGACAATCTTATTTCACATGTTGCAGCAACGTCATATTGGTGAGTGTAAGCAGCCAAGCTAATGCTACGGGAAAGGCACCAACGGCAACACAAATCTTACTCATAGCCTTTCCCAGCTACTAAGTCATAGGTAGCGAAACAACAAGAGTCAGACACTCACTACCAAGGCAGTAGC
The DNA here is from genome assembly GCA_008642245.1 of Bassia scoparia. NCBI lineage: Eukaryota > Viridiplantae > Streptophyta > Magnoliopsida > Caryophyllales > Amaranthaceae > Bassia > Bassia scoparia. The sequence goes on along the minus strand of SNQN01004903.1, from coordinate 42,506 downwards.
TTAGAAGTCCAAATCAATGCATTCCATCCAATGCAAGCAGGTAGCATCCAGCTACCTTAGACAGAAGCATAGAGCAAATCAATACCATGGCAAAGAGATAGCAACTGAGTCTCGAGTGTACAGTTAGTATTGATAATTCCACTCATGTTATACTACCTATACTTATGTATGATTGTTATTATTAGCATGATTGTAGCATTATCTGTAGACTGCTTTATTTTTCCAGGACAATTCTTAGATTCTTAATTGTTAATACTATATCTAGCTACATGACTTTAGGATTTGCTTTAGTTTTGTTATGGTGGTGTTCAAACATATGCAGAGTATGGTGCCTGTAAAATATGTGGTGTCACTTCTTTGTTATATAACTCTGCAAAGCATACTTCAAGTGTTACGATTGGAAATAGGTCAAGTTTTAAGCACTAATTTTTGCTAATTACTTCTCTTGCAATTAAACAGACACATCATGTTCATTCAAAACATAAGATTGTTCCAGTACATCAAATTTACTTAGGCAAGTGAGTACATTTCACAAAATTACATTTGCCTAGTAGTAAATGAAAAGACTCCATTTAAGGTCAACCAATACCTAATTCTCAAACAAATACTGCAAAACGACAATCGAACAATGCAACAACAACCATGACAAAGAATAACAACAAGCTTGGAGACACACTTTACACCAAACACACTGTCACGCATTCCATTGTTTCTCAGGCTTCGAGATATAATTCCAAATTCTTGGGCTTTCATCGCATTCTTCACCTCTCCATTGACTCCATCCGCTGTATCGTCAATATATCAAGCCCGCCTTTTGCAAGCATATTCATTCTCATGAACCCATGGTTGATAAGCATGTCTTACAACACCGCTAAAAATTCCACTTGTGGATTATCAACCCAAGTCCACAACCCACATTCTTAATAACCATCTAGGTGCCAGGATTATAAAAATTGGAAATAAACATGATGCTGTCCTGGATTCCTACTAGTCCAAAACTGCATTCGAGCGCACAGGTAAGGGATGGAAATTCACCGTTAACCCGCTCACGGTAAATGGATGGGTAAAAACCGAGTTAAATGGGTGATAGGCGGCGTGACGATTTTTGGGTGTTCGGGTGACTGGTCGGATCGAGTGATTAAATTTACATTCCTCACATCGACTATCGCGCGAACCAGGTCCCATCTACCCGGATATATATATATATATATATAATATACTTATATAATATCTATATCAATATAATATATATATATATATTTTCTGTGCAGTGTTATACTGGTACTATTGTATGTCGGTATGCGGTATGCAACATTTGTTGTGGCGCTTGGGCTCCAAAAGTCCAAACTTTAAATTTTCATCATAACAATGTTCAACAAAGTCACTCACTCACAACTTCAGAGTCACAAGTCAGTAAAGTAATCTACTGATAGTCACAATCCGAGCAACGGCGAGCAATTCACAACACCCGCCTACAAAAATCTGAATCTCGCAAGTCGAGCTAATCCGACTCAACGGTGACATTCGAAGCATATCGGCACTCGATGCAGCCTAGCTCCGAGCAACTGGACTGACCTGCAACTCTCGACAGCAGCGCCTAACTCTCCGAGCAGCAACCCGAACGACTTTCTTTTAACTTTTTAAGGTTAGGATAAATTAATTTTAATTCAATTTTTATTAACTAATTGTTGTTTTACTTAGTTGATTATATACAAATTTTTGCTCATTACTTCATGAATTTGACTGTGTTTTTATGCTTAAGCTTGTTGAGTGAAATGAAAACTGTTAAAGGGGACAGTAAATTATGACAAGTTTCTGGGGCTAATTATATTATGAATTCTTGGGGCTAATGAGATTCTAATTTTTGGCTAAATTCCTTGCATTATAAGTGTTGTTTTGTTTTGCCTTTTACATGATATTTTTTTGCTTCAGTGTTGGCTGGTTAGGAATTTGGATGTTGGAGAATTGTTCATGAATATGACTTTTAGAGTTCTATTCGTATGTATCGACGTATATGTAGAGACTCCGTCATATGATATCAGCAGTCAATTGGAAATCTTGCGATGTACTTCATATTATTTTTTCTCATTATTAATTGATAATATGCACTTCGTTTATCACCCGATCCATCCATTTCACCCGCGGAGTGACGGATGGATGGATCAGGTGGTATCTTCGTGGGGGTGGAATGGGTCGGGTGAGGTGGGAATGGATGCAGGTGAAGTTACCACCGCCCGAACCCCGACCATTTCCATCCTAGCCACAAAGGGATGCACACACCACAGAAAGTTTAGGAAGTTTGAGATCGGCAGACTTTGGTAGGATGAAACTTCTGACATCCTACAATAAGAGATACAACAATTTTAGGATCTTTAACTAGGAATTTGTAAACCCGTAAACTACCCCTATTTTTGGAATAACGAAATTAACCCCAAAAAAATTAGGAGGAAACAAGTTTGTAAAATTACTCAGAAATTGAGTGCAGAGAAAACCACATATGAGATAAAGAATGCAAAAAAAGAAAGAAAAAATAGCGAGGAAGATTATGGTGATGAAAATGACGCAAATGGATGAAAGAACAGAACAACTGAGCAAGAAAACGTCTCAATCGCTAGAAATGAAGATGATCAGAATAAAAAGTAAGTTAGGGCAAAATGCAGACCGATCTTAAAATAAGTGTCCAACAGACTAAGTAAGGCAAGTTCCTTTCACCTCTCTGATATACTCCAGGTGAGGTTTTCGTCTTAAAACGCCCTGAGTGGGGCGCACAAGTGCCAGATATAGAGTTGTTAATCACACGAAACTTGGCTAGGTTTGTGGCGTTTGACAAACTTTTGATAAGATACGCTGGATAGTTGTGTATTTTAAAAAAAAGTGGTTGTACGGTTGTTGACAACATTTCCCTTACTAATCTATCAATACAATATACCAACTGCATTACATGGATATCTCCATTATATTAATACATTAAAGTAAATGAAAACATTTTTTGTGATTAACTGATGCCAAACCAAGAAATAAAACCGATAACATCGCGACATTCAAGAAGCAAAAGCAAAACAAGCTCAGCATGAATGCGAATTAGAGAAGACAAAATAAGAGAAAATAGGATTACTAAAAGCCGAATCAATTATGATTCTTCATGAGACGCCAAACGAGAAGTTTTTGTAAAGGTCGCTGCGCAGCAACGCGTAATGATCGGAGACTGTAGTAGCGTCGGTCAAACATTGTGGGAGGTTCTGACTGACTACGAGCAGCAATTAGATATAAGACCGTCCGATGAAGCCGGACCGGAGCCAAACGGAACCGGCTGCCGGATTTTCGAATGCTTTGTCGGATCCCTGGACCGGATCGGAAGGGGTATATTTGAGGACCTGGACGCCAGCACGGACACTGCCGAGCAGGGTTCCGGTTCCGAGTCCGATTTTTGAGCGGTTGAGACCGTACTTTATTCCTTTTGTTTTAAGTTATATAGTAAGATACATACATATAGCTAATCAATGGTAGAAAAAACTCATGATCTCTCCTTCTATTCAAGCCTTATCATGATGTAGGCGCACTGAAATTCGTTAATTGAGATTTGATAAGTCAATATAAAAACTTAGCATGAGCTCATTAGGAGTCGAAGAAACATCAAATATAAATAACATGACTTTGATTCTCAATGATTAAACATCCATACATAATGGTCATGCAATTAACCATGTTCTAGCTATAACATCTCTATATTGCCTTGAGCTATGAAATTATGCTTATGCAGAACGTACATGTGAGATTGAGGTAGACGATGTCAGAACTGGGTCTTCAGTCACGGTCAAATAGAGTCACGCGAACAGTGGTTACCTTAAACAACCAAAAATTCACGAAAGATTTTTATAATGGAATTGCTTCATGTTTTTGTTATACATTTAAATATTATGAAATGTCTCAAATTAAACTTGTCACCTATTATTGAAAATCTAAGTATTATGACTAACAGAAGGAACAACGTAACACTCAAAATTCATTGACAGAAAGAAACAGAGCAAGACTGATAACAAATTTACGTAAATTAGACCTGCTTATAACTCAAAGATGTAGAGTTCAGCAAACATCGTATTAACAGCATCGAAAATTTTTGTCACACAAAACGTTTCACCATTGTTCTGTATTTACTTGAAAAAAAATGAGAAATTGAGTAAATTATATCATAATCAGTATTTTATAACCAAAAAGACGTACTTACTTAGACTCTGGAGGAGACGAGTGAACGAGGTGAGGCGTGGAGCGTGAGGAGTAGGGGACGTGGAGGAGTGGGCAGAGGCGACAGAATCGGCGGAGTGTGGCTGGCTGCCAGCACACAGTGTACAGCCGAGCAGGTGGGCCGCGAGTGGGAGGAGCACAAGAGCAGGCTAAGTAGACGAGAGGGAGACGAGATAGAGAGAAAGGTTTTAGGGCTTGTGAAAGGTGAGATGTCACGTTATGATTAAATGAATGACGGCTATGGCTTTTGGTTCTAGCGATGTTATGGTTTCCCAAAAACAAAAAAAAATTCTAAAATTTTAAGAGTTGATCCCACGGGTCATCATCCGGCTCCGGAAGACAGATCCGAAAGCGGACCCCGTTTTACCCGGATCGCGACCGGAATCCTATTTTACGAGACCGGAGACCGGACCGGTGTTAATGGCCGGTCCAAATCCGGTCTTGGACCGTTATCATGAACACCCGCGTACTGGAATGAGGGGGACACAAAACATTGAGCTTTTGCATGTTAATCATGGGTTTGAACAGCTGGTCGCTCGGGTTCTTCTCTGAAGCGGCAAGAACATTGGCGTTTTTTGTGAGCAAGAAATTGAATAAGCAGACAATAAAGTAGTAGTTAGTATGGTCAGTAGGTAGTAGTAGTAGTAGTAGTAGTATAGTAGTAGTAGTAGTTAGTAGTAGTAGGTAGTAGAAAAAAAAAAAAACTAGTAAGTAGTAGTGAGTAGATAGTAGTAGTAGTAGTGGAGTAGTAAGTAGTAGGTAATAGTAGTTAGTAGTAGTATCAGTAGTAGGTGAAATTGGGTGTTAGAAAGAATCAGTAAATGTAGTAGTAAGCGTAGTAGTAGTAGTGAGTAAGTGGAGAATATTAGAAGCGTGAATTGGCGGGGTGATGACAAGGGGTGGGTGACTTGGGGAGAACAGAGCGGAACGAGAGAAATGATACACAGTATAGACAGCCATCTAAATTAATTTATGATTTCCATATGTGGCATATACAGACATATGAAGTAGTAGTAATACAAATTTAGATATCACGGGACTTGATAGGTTCACATTAATTTTAATGTGGAGTCCCGTCATACAGTGTACAGATTGAGATTCTAGATGAATTATGCGGAGTATACTTAAACACTTAATTCAATTTTATATTATTCACATGTATAACAATACTGGAAGCGCATCCATATCAAAAAACGTATACATTCTTTAATTCGGCACAAACATTATGCTCCGTACTAACATGAAAAATAACCTACCTAGTATTTCTCTGATAATATTTATTATTAAATGTTAGAATGATCAGATAACTACTCGTGGAACAAACAAAAGAGATATTGGCATTATTCCTATTAAAAACTTGAGGAAGACATCAGACTTTGTACGTGCAAGAGACACAGTATTAATATGCCATTTTATATTGTGGAATGTTGTTGAAATTTAGAAGATATGTCAACGTATTTAATTCACATGAGAGAAAATTATCTCGAATTAGTTTTTTTTTAACACATAAAATACGTCAATAATAATAATAATTTTCGCATTATTGTCTCCTAAATAAATATGGCATTATTGGGATTCTTGTTAAACTTCAGATGAGTACATGTATTCCATTCTTACACCATAAGTATGTTGCCTCTGCGTAACAATGTAACTATGCTCTTTTAATCAATCTTAGGTTACATTCAGCTAATCACTGCTCTCACTATGTTCTTCTTGTTTAGATGACTGTGTTTCCTGAAAATTTCTTATAGCACATAGATGTAAGCGACTGAGTGTAAAGAGGGAATGAGAACTCGTAGGTGAATTATATGGGGAGGAAATGAGGATAAGGATAGGATAGGGCTGAATAAGAAAATCAAAATTGGAGAAAAAAAAGTGTCTGAATCAGTCTAGAGGTAACAACTCGCGACGTCAATCCTCGAGAAGCAGGAAAAAAAGTATAGGCACAAGAGACAAATGTGGACGCACACACACGCACACACACGCAGGCACACAGTACACGCTTGAGAAGAGAAAGGAAATTATAAGGTTCGTTTAATTAAACAAGAGGCATTTCGTAAGTATTTCTTTTTTCATTTGGAGGTGAAAGATAAAAGCTACGGCTGGGTTTTAATTCTAATTTGCCAAAATAGCTATCATTCAAAGGATCATGAAATATGTCTCTTTAAAAGGGACAAACCTCTTCCTCGTCCGCTCATTATTTAGATAACTAGTTTATTTGACAAAGCGTTTGCATATATTCATCGAACTAGTAGAAAAGTGATTACATTTTGTACTCTGGCTTCGATTTTTGGAAATGTTTTGTAGCAATTTCATCATCGGGAAAGATTCTTTAATATGTTTGTGACACTCTACAATGGTCTGAGCTTATTCATCAATTTGGTAGACTATCTCTTAAGCTGTTTTGCTTTTTAACACCTCACAGTTCTTACTTTTCTCGCAACCCATCTATCTACTAAATGTTACCCCCTATGTCACTATATCTGTTCCATTCTTAATAGTTATGTATGGACTTTTGTGACGCTTTTGGCTTACAAACATATATCACTTCCTATAGATCTAATTTTTAAGATGCGTACATAGAATAATTTCATTTACTATTTTAATTTCTATTGATAAAAGGATTGTTATTATAGTGATGTATATTCATATTAATTAAAATGTTAAGTACACCTCGTATTAATAAAAAATGTCTAAATAAGAAAGTTTTGATATAGGCGGGTGAGGCGGGAAAAAGTACCGCGCATTGGATGCCATTACATATAGGGGGGCGTCATGGTCAGGACTCCAGTTTAAGGCCTGAAATGGTGAACTAAGGTGTGTGTAGCCTTGAGAAGGGCCAGAACTAGAACTTTTCCCCCTGGTGGTCAAGATTGGTTTCGGTTCTAGGAGTAGTTAAATCTGGAGGAGGTCGAGTTTGCAATAGGGTAGGTGGAACCTTCGATACATTGAGTTAATTACAACTTATTGAATTGCTTGTAATAAGTTTAGTAACCCGCATAAGAATACATTAAAACTCAGATTATTCAAGTAAATCTACTCAAATTGCTGTGATTGTCAAATTACCAAAGTGTATTACATTCCCTAGAGTTATATTAAAATTACATTAACGGTGTCACCATGAATCCCATATCAATTCAGAACCAAGAAGTATTCTGTGCAGATATAATGTCATGTATAAATTTACTCAGTCGAACATGGGTACCCATTGTATTGGTTATTGTCCGCGCGACTCGATCTTGTCGTCTCCAAGACCAAGTCGCCGGAGAAGAGTAATCGGGTCTGGTCAGTGTCAATCTAGAGGTAACTCCGAATCGGTAGCTTTTGGAGTCACAGGTTGGTGGGTTTCCTCAAAGATAGATTGCGGGTGGCCAGATATAAATGTTCACCCATTCAAGTATAGGATCATATCTCATTGCTTTTTTAAAATTGTCACAGTTTCTCGTTTTGGGATTGTTTACAAATAGCTTATTCCCAATATCAAATTTAAAAATAAAGTATATTTGATCTATTTAACCTACTCTTATTTTATTTCTATTGGATACATGAATTGAACACTCTGTTAAAGTCAACCTATAACATATTTTCTTAGGGCGCAAACTATTCACTTGAAACTATACTTTGATCCATAAAAATGTCATTCACACCTTTATCTATTTTTCATAACTTCTTTACTCTATTAATCTACTTCTAACTATTTTAGTATATATCAATCGTAACCTTAAACTATACATGCAAAATGGTATTAAATACAGGCAGGATCTAAAAAAATAGAAGGATGTCTTACATTTATTGAATTTGGATTAAATGGCATTAATTTGAATGTAAATTATTTAATGTATTCTAGCAATGATTTGATTCAGACACTTGAGTTTCAATCCTTTAAGTTATTAATTTCAAGTTTTTTAGAACCACGAATTATAGGACCCTTGTTATTTCGTCAACTTGAATTTGTTGAACTGAACATTATCTTTTAATGAAACATATACCGATAATAACTAGACCGGAGAACAAGGTCTAAGTCTTTCACGAATAAAGTATATTTTTCACAAGACTTAAATTAACTAAGAAGGTGTATTATCTTAGAGCCATATCTAAATCATAACAGAAAGTGTTCATTAAGGTAGAATTTGACATTCACATGGCAACATGTATCCACCAACTCTTAGGCCATGTCAGTTATCACAAATGTCGATTCAATTTTGGGTAACCCAAACTAGGTTTTGTGGTTCCATTTCATTTAGCTCTCACACTCTCAATTAGTCGAGCCAATTAATGTGACGAGCCAAACAACAGTTTACTTACTTCTTTCCAAAATGCCGTTTCAGTTCAGTCTCAAATGTCGTTAGCGTTGGGGACGGAAATCAGTTCGATCAGAAAATAATGATTTGGGTTGATTCGAAGTAAAACTTTCACGACAGTTTGTGATCTGGGTTGTTTAAAGTTTATGTCGGATTGCTACACGGGTTGATTTAGTTAGGTAACTAACTTCTTTACAAAGTATCAGTATTGTAAAGTTATGTTACTACAAACTTATTCTTTGTTAAACATTAAAAACATAAGGTAGGACTTTTATCTAATAAAACTAGTAGTACCGGAACGCTGGGCGATACCAGTTAATATTGGATAGCTAGCTTGGGTACGATTAGTCTACAGCGTCATTTTTTTTATATCGAGTAAGTTTTTTCGTTAGTAAATGTTGATTAAATGTGATGAGCATGAATGAGATAGTATAGATGTAGAGCAGTGAGAACTTACTAATATTGTTTTATAAAATATGTCAAATATATAAGATTACTATTGTGAAGGGAAGAAATAAGAAATGGAAATAAACGCGTAGTAGTATGAACCTATATAATATCTATAAAATCTAAATCGTATAAGAAATAATAATATATATATACATAATACATAATAAAATAATAATAACAATTAAATAATAATTTATCACAATGTATCACAAGTATAAAGTTGGTTAAAATGGTTGTTTGTAAATACAACTAAGCAAGTAGATGCGGGATCAAACTTTGTTCGAATATTTTTTAAAATACAATTACAAAACTTACATCCTATTCTTAACATGTTGACGGAATCAGTGGACAATGACTAATTAATTGAACGGAACAAAACGCCACGTGGCGCGCATATATTTTGACAAAGAGTCACGTGCGCCTACATTGTAAGGACCCTTTTGATATATGTTGTATAGATAGATATTTAATATTGAAGTTGTTGGGGTTTAGTGTTAATGTTTTTTAAACAACTATATATTAGATTAGACAAAATTGGAATTGCAATTGATTACAAAAATTAGTCAATATAGTTCAAATTAAGTTGGGTGATTTCAGTTCAGATTTAATTTAATGTAACGGTTGATAAAATTCAATTCAATTCAGTTCAATATGATCACGGGTTGATTACAATTCAGTTCAGTTCAGGTTTGTCTAGTATCACAAACGGTTTAGTTACATGTCAATTCATTCAAGCTAATTCGGTCAGGTTAAAAACAATTTAGTCACTTTTATTCGGATAATTTCAGGTTACAAGTCATTTCAGTTCAAGTTATGTCGATCAGTTAAAGCAATTACAGTGATCCACGGTTGCCCCAACCAAGTGACACACCCACCTCTAACCACCGCCACCACCCCTATTTATTTATAAAACACAAAGATTCCTAGTTTTTTTCCTCGAAACACAGTTACAATTGCATTAAAAATCGGAGGGAGTAAACAATTTGGGACGGAGGGACGACTCATATAATTCATATTAGCATATACTATTACTCGTTTCACATCAAACAAACAAAACCACAAACCGCCAAATGAAGGCCATCTCGAAGCGCGTATACACAATAATCGA